>JAQIWE010005054.1:0-10250 GCA_034698565.1 Campodea plusiochaeta
TTTCGAAATTTAAAAAGATAACCCAGATACAGCCATAAACAGTCGCCCGAACGTATGATTTTCAATCTATGTCCCGTGCCCTCTTAAGAGATATCTGATTTTTAAAAGCTTATTTATTGTGGTAAAAAAAAAGCACGTTACAAGAAAGTTGGTGAGTGCATAACTTTCGCAAGGTTAGTGCGTGGAGAACAAGTAAATTTACAGTTTACAGTACTGTTATAAAAGGTTTATTTTAAAACTAAAATACCATTCTGAAGATGCATAATATAAGCCTGCTACAAGAAAATTGTTTCCCAGCTGTCTCCCAATATGACTGAGTTTAAACGCTTGCAATACAAAGTCACGCTCCCTTTGTTCAGAAGTTTTTGTTCTCTCAAGCGTTCCAATTGAAGAAAAGTGATCCCTACTCTATCTAAATGTAAACAAATAGCTAAAGCACTCGTTGATCTTTCAAATAACAGCAGATCCCCCTTCTGAAAATCCACATAATCCAAGGAGAATCATCATCTTCCCCCCTTCCTCCCCACACTTGACTTTCCACAGCATCCTTGTTTCCATAGTAACTATTATTTCTCGTATACATTTCCCCAACCCCAGTTTTCTTTAGGCTGTCAGTAACGTCTTTGAGTCACTCAACGTTCGACTCCCCTGATACCAATTTCATATGTATCTCTATACTTACTATTGGTACGCTCTGGACCGAAAGGAAAACGCTGCCCACTCGATAACGATGCCATTAAGGAGGTGAAAGTAGTAGTAGGGAGAAGGAGAGGCTTTTACGTTAAAGTCCAGTTTGTACTGCCACTTTCAATGGGTCTATATAACACTTTCGAAGTAGAAAATTGCATTTACTTTGAAAAATGTTGAAAAATAATATTAACAATATAGGTTATTCGACTTCAATTTATCCGAATTTTTAATCAGTGAAAGACTTTTTACCCCGACTCATTAATTCGCTTCAAGAAGCTGATTTCGCCAGAATTATTTTATCCTGTTGGCAACATCTGGTAATAAATTAAATAGTGGTGGAATCAGCATGTTTCTTTTTGTTTCTATAAGTTTATCCGACGGTATGGATACACGAGTTTTAGTTGATCTTCCAGAGCTTCAGACTGAAAAGAGTTTATCTTGGTAATAACTTATTCATGTGAAACATTTCTTCAAAATAACATCACTATTTTTTTTTCTCTGATTAAAAATATGCTGCCCCTGTATATAATAAAAAAATTAAAACACCGCAGATAGCCAGAATTAAAGTGGCTGACACATTAACATTGGGTGATTCTCAGGACCAGATTTCCTTGATTCCCCCGTCGTTGCTCATAATTGACGTGATATATTTTGTAGGTCTATTGCTGACTATATTATTTTGTAGAAATTGAACTGTCCTAATATTCAGTACGCAGTTATAAATACGTGTAAGTGTAAACCAAGCTTTTTGAAATTGAGGGAGAGGAGAGGGGATGAAAGTCTTTTACTTTTAGATTTGGTGGGTTTGAAAAATGGTGCAAGTGATTTTCTCATTGGACCCGAGAGGCTTTAAAGAATTGGTGGAGGGAGAGCACGTTCAATATGAGAGTGCTTTACATTTACAAAGTCCATTTCCAATATAAAGATTTTATCATACATTCGCTATACTTTCAGGATAAATTGCACCAAAGTAAATTTGAAATTGATTGCATACTTCGGGCATTCCATAACGATGTTCTCAACGTACATTTGAAAACCTAATGTGTTATTAAATCAGAAAAGATCATCATATTAAAAAAAGTACCTATAGGCCAAGTACAATAAAAGCCTCTTATGAAAACAGACTTTTAAAATATGATATGCCTTTTTATATGGCCTAATCTTGGAAATTAGAACATAATTTATTACATTTGCCTCATTTTGTAAAGTTGTAATAATTTTGAAAATTTCTAAAATGGTTTTACTTGAGTTTAATTTTTTTGGAATAGAGAGTTTATAAATGGTTTGATGTACGCGAAGAACTCCCCCTTCTGTTAGACTTACAATATTTTGAATTTTGAAACCAACACTAAAAATAAATCCTATTGCAATAAATTATAATTGTTATAATTATCATCCCTACATCTCTTACTTTTCGTATTGTTAATGATCCTGCTGTTCGTTTAAAATTAGTTCTGATTCTGAACGCGGTCAAACCTTTACGCTTTGTGTTTCTCCATCAGATCTCCACTAAACACTGATCGTTACCGATTGACAGCACCGATTTATATTGTGGTCTTCCGACAGTGATATATTATAACCTTAACCAGAATAAAAGTATAGGGTTGGAAGAAGGAAATTGTAACGTTGTTAATGTGGAAGAAGATTGGAGATTATTAACTAAAGATTAATTTAAGATTTACTTCTTTAAAAGAAATTCTGTTTTGAACTGTTTGTTATCGGAGAACATTATTTATAATGGAAGTTAGAAGACTATGAAAATCTGATCCGTATTTTTTAACCAATTACCAACAATAATGAACATATTTTTTTTTATGTATTTTCATTTAAAAAAAAAAAAGAAATTGTGTAGGCCTACTGTATTTTATTTGCAAATAAAAGGTAAGTAAACGAATGGTATTATAGAATGAATAGAAAACTATAATGACATTTTCTAAGGTACGGTATTGACAATATATAATTATTAATTTAAAAGGAAAGATTTTCTTTTTAAAAATTATAACCTACTGATTTGACAAATTATGCTAACACTACCGATATCAATACTCCTCCTACACTCTGTATCGAATCACCTTGTACTCACCCCTCCCTCATCTGAATATTTGTAAGGTGATACACCCACCATTCAATGAGGTCGGACTAAGGTGCTCAGAAATGCTTTCGCATGATTAGTTCGGATTCAGAAAGACATTTTTCTATATTGACAGATTGGAAATAACGTCACAGTCTCTATAATGTATAGAACGGTAAACTCCTATTTTACAAGTCTGAGTAATTATATTCCGTGATTAGAATAAAATGTATCGGTATGTTCATTTCCGTCATAAAGTCATTACTGAGGTGTCCTTTTCCCGACAGCATACAACTTTTAAAATAGACATTGCAGTAAGACACTGAACTTCATTTATTTGTTCCTGTCGGAATGTTTTTGTCATTGTTAAATTGTAACAACCCTTGTAACTCTTCCCCTAATCTTCCTGTAAAATAATTAATGACTTTCAGAAACAGAAAGAAGAACCATTTTATTCTCGTAGTGGTAGGAATATAATAATGACTGCGCTAGTTACTGCAGTGTGGCTTTAAATATTAACAATATCTTTCCTTTTTATGTCCGCTGTTTTAGTTAGGCTATCTAGTTTAATTGTAGATTGTGAAATGGCCAGATTATAATTTCAAAATTTAGAGTTTCCAATTATTTAGAGTGGCACAGGAAAATCTATGCAGTCATAATTTGTAGTCGTATAAATTAAAATGCTTGAAAGTATAGTTAGCGAGTTGCTTCTTGCTTGTAATTTTAGTTATTAGGCTCTAATCGCCTTATATTTTAGAACTAACGCAACGGTCAGAGGCAACGAAAGTTACTGTGCTGTGTGCATACGCTGACTGTGTGGCGAAGAATTTTGTTTCACTTAGGCCTAATAATTATACTGTACCATTAATGCTGTAAGCCTGTAACTGTACAGTCACTACAATAGTCTGTTAATTTACAGTTAAAAATAAGTTCAGCTTAATTATAATACGTACTTATAAAAAGATACTGGTACCCTTGAGGCATGTTGAGACTTTTTAATGTGACTGTAATCCGGCCCTATCTGTTTAGAACTAATGATTGTGCATGTGAAAGTGAAGTGAGTGTGTCAAATCCATGCTGCATGCTTTATTGATGGGACAGAGGATTGTTGTAGTATTACAGACCAACCAGCAAGGGCGGGATCATGTTTCTCACAGCGTTCAAGCAGTAGCGGCATCATTCTATGCTCATTTTACATACCTTTTTGTTCTCAACTTTTTTTTTCTGTGGAGATGATGGGATTGAAAGTATGAGACTGGTGCTTTGACATTTTATATTAATTATAATGCACTGTTGCCTAATGTTTGTTGTTTCTGATCTTGTGCTTACTTTTTTTTAAATATTTTACCTCACAAATCAAACGTTATAAATATGTTATCGTTAGGCTGAGTTTGTAGACTATTTTTTTAGCCTACTGGTAGTGTTATTTTTAGGGAGTGCGTGAAATATTACTTTACAGCCGAATATTTATAAATATAAAAAAATGTTTATATTAGTTGGCAACGAATTACCAAAGTGGGTCTAACTTCTAAAAAAACAGTATAGTCTTATTGGTCTATATAATTATAAATATATTAGGTTATATAATTTATGTTTTTCTTTCTAAAAAACGTGACGTTGAATTGGAATGAAATTCAGCAGGCATCATGAGTTGTACGGTTTAAGCAATAGTCTCGGAAAGTCTGAATACAACGTCACCGAAAATGAGAACTACACAGTAACATGCTCACATCATTCGTCATTCAGCATGAATTTTTATAAGATAAAGATAGTTGAATATTTTTTATTTTAACCCCTAGCAAGAAAGTAATTATGATTATTACTAGTATGTTTTATTTCCATTTCAAATACTAATATCTTTGAATATTTTAAATACTGTTTAGTAGATTTTTTTTTTAAATAGGGGCCTATTATAATCTAAGTGAAAAGTGGAAAAATGAATGCATGCCGAACGCTCAGCTTTTCATATCGTACACCTCACTACATATTCTGACATTTTAACATCTTAGGTCTAATTATTATTATGAGTAAAAATGAGGTAATTAACTTTGTATTACAGTGCTTGTTATAATAACATAAATTATTATACGTAATTTGTCATTCCGCGATTTTAATTACTTCATGTCTGTATAAAATAGAACGAATTTATGTACCACATTATAATTATGAATTTTGAATTAGGAAATAAAAGCATTGCATTTTTAATTTTTTTTTGCTGAGAGCACTGTAATTCAGTATTAGGCCTACTCTTTTTGATGTTACTATTAAAATTGCACTTATTATTCTAACATTACCGTACTGGGTTTTGAATATTATAATAATTATTCCCTTTTTATTCTCACGTTTTATAGTACTGTGTAAATTACAAATGAAAGTTTTACAAAAATGTAGACTATTTTTTATTGTATATAATTTAAGGCCATATAATTTATAGAAATTATCAATAATGCAATCATAGAATCATATTCGTTGTGGATGAGTGTTGGTAGCCTAAGCCTGCTACTGGATAATAAAAAAAAACGCAAAGCAAATATAGTGTGAAAGATCAGAGTTGAAAATAACTGCCCCATAATATTATTGTTTATCTTTGTTCTTTAAGAAACTTGTGTGGTTAATAAATTATCATAATATTATGAAAAAGCCTTTCGAATTAGCTTTTGAAGACCGAATGCGATTGATCTCTAAAAAACGTGGTTTGTGACTTTGTAAATGTTTTTCTTCAGATTACCTTTATTGAACTATATTGTTATGGATGTTCTTTTATTAGCTTAACCCGTAATACATTGTATCCATAATGAAATGTTGTGATATATTACACGGTAGTAAATGTTGTGGGATCGTTTAGTTGAGAATTGATGGAGATATTCCGTGTTGAAAACTATAAAGTGTTTTGGAAATAAAAAAAGTATACGCGGCAGTAAAATTAAGAGGTGCTGGTAGGATAAGGTACATGTTGGCGGGCATAAACATTTATTTTAAATGCTACTGTTTCACGCATCAGCATAAGCACGACAATGTGATGTTGATTTTTATGAGATTATATTAAAACAACAGCGCCGAGAATTGATATTTATGTATGGAAAGGTTATCTTTTCATGCTGACAAGTGACAACTTTAAAACGTTTAGAGTGGTTAAGAATAATTAAAGAAAAAAGGGATAAAAAAATATAATCTTTTTTAGGACTAGGAGAATATTGGTTGTTGTTCTTGTGAGTGCCGGACGTTTCTTTAGTATATTTAAATCGACTTTCTGATCGAAAATTACAGAACTGCCCAGAGAATTTTGAATTGGCTGATTCTATAATCGATATTGCAATTAAAAAGAAAAGGCTTGGTCGCTTTATAGGATGATAGGCGTCTAATATTGTGACTTGAAATCTGCTCTTCATCTTTAATGTATCATAATAATAGAGTACCGGTACTCATTAATACGATTTATAAATCTTCACATTATTCCACTTTTTTCTATTCCACGACCCGTCAATTCCATGCACCCGTCAACTTGGTCTTGTTACCAAAAGACCAATTTCCGCCCTCAATTGAAATCGGTTGACTTAGCATCCTGCATGGGACTGTAATGAAGTGGAAATTATCGCTAAATGTGATCAGCAAACGTAAAAGCTGCTGTAACATTAAGATCACTTTGTCGTTAAGAGGTGGAAATTTAAAGGTAGGGATATTTCTCCGTATACCCGGAACCAGATTACGAACGTTTTCTGCATTCGAAAGGAGTTTTCCCGATTACTCCCTTCTCAGCCAGACTCTGTTGGGAATACTCAAATTCCTTCCCTGATTCTTTGCTTTAAACTTTTATGAAGGGGAAGATAAAGTAACCTGCTTACTTCCAGGGTAGTCAGAGGACACATTTTGGTTTTTGTATTTTATTGTTACATTCAAATTAATAACACAAAAAAAACCTTTTCTCAATAATAGTTCAAAATTATGAAATCAGTATGTTTCTTTTTGAATGCTATGCTTGAGATTATAATTTGATCAATTTTTTATACTCATATTAAAATGATAAAATTTGTTACATGTACAAAGCCTAATCCTCTGTGGTAATTATCTCATTCTAAAAAGAAAATATCGTAATTAATTTTGTACGAAATAAACCACAAAACAATCCAATTATTGTACTTCATTCATAATTTCTGTGGTCTTCCTCTCAAACGGTACTTCGTAAACAAATCACAAACTAATATATTACCAGTTCAGTCTTTCGCCAGCCCACAGCGGCAAGTAATAAAATCAATTTGCTTTCATATTGCACTGTAATATAAAGAATATTTGCATTAATTGCATTTGCTTATTTCTAGACTATAGTTATATATGGTTGGTGTTACGTGCTCTTGCATTTCGATGAGAGGGCTTTTGTTAGCTGTGGAAATATGTACAGACGAAATAATGGAGTTCCGGAGCAAATATACTGTATAGGTGGGATCTGTGGAATAATAAAGCACGTGGTAGACTTTATGAAAAAAGTAATGTGGGTTGCTGCTGATAATGAAGAATGAATTTTTAGTGCTGTAAAATTCAGAGTGGGAAAATTATGTTATGCCTACAGCTTTGTTATTTTACAATAATGCAGTCTACACTAATGTACCGAACAACCTATCATTGAAATCCAGCACATTCCTCCAGTAAATCGTTTCTTATTGTAGGCCTAATTCTCACTTTTTACTGTTCGCTTTTCTTTTACAAGAAACTGACTTGAAAATATCGACTATGAATTTGGTAGGCCTCGGGATAACATGATATTGTCTTAACAATATAATTATATTAAATTAAATAACTAAATTATTTTAAAACATCCTAAATAAATTCAGTTATTTACATTCGTCATCTGTTATGTTGGAATCTTGGAAATCTTAAAATTAATAAGGATTTTTTTAATATTATTTTACAGATTAAAATAATTGTATTAGGCCTTGTACTGTACAATGTTAAATTATTCCTTGTGAACAAAAGAAAAAGCAACACTTTAGTCAGATTCTTGTTCCCTCCAGGACTTTGATATTTCAATAAAACATTCCCGCATTATCATGAATTATCATCGCGAAAACAGCAATAAATCCTCACATTTTCAGCATCGTCGGTTACATTTGCACTGCACATACGAAACCAAACGCCAGAAGCATTTGCTACAACGTTATTATTATCAAGACATTTACAAAATATATGAAACTCCCGAAATAATAAATCAATGCAAGAATTGTTCCATAAGAATAGTTATTTTGTTCCGATTCGGTGAGTCGATTGTTCCGGTCGGTTAGGCGGTAGTGAGTGATCGAAACATGCGTCATCGGATGATTTAATTATTTCCCTTTTTCTGGGATGAATAGGTACGGTAAAGGTTTATTGCTTAGTGAGAGCTGACAGGAGGTATTAATTAGATGTGTAAGGAATAAAAGTCTTTGGGGAAAAGATGTTCTGTTCAATTAACTTTGGAGCTATTTGTTATTTTGTTGTATTGAATATATATATTGGGTGTGATGTATTGCTTTGTTTTTAGGTTTGATGAAGGTGGGAAATTAGTTAATTACAACTTTGTAATGAGTTCATATTTATATCCTATGCATACAATTCTATATAATTATGTAACTTGAATAGTAATGTAATTTTATCAATGTGTTTTGCAAGTAAGAAATACAGCTGCCCTGCCGAACATAACTAAAAATATTTCATATTGCAAATATTAGTAATAATGTCAGATTTGTATTATTGTATATCCTATAATGGTTACATAATATAGCCTGCCAAGATCCTTATTACATCTATTTCAATATTTTGTAAATCGTAATTTGGATATTGTACCGTATGTTTTTTTTTTAAATATGCACCAATTAGGAATTTCATTAAAAAGTAATTTGTATCTAGCCTATAGATGAATAAAATAGGCTAGGTTCATTCGGTTAATAATAGAACTTATCTGGTTCTGAAGACCATTTTTTACATAAATTTATTTTTAGAATTTGACTAATTCCATTTATAATGATGTTTATAATAATATAATACAAACGTAGGCCTAGTAAGAAAATTTATATATGCATCATCACCCTCCCAGATTGCCAGGTGCGTAAAATTGCAGTATACACTTACATTTTGTTATAATTACAAGTATATATATGTTACCGATACTTCATCAAATAATTAACAGTAATAGGCCTATATATGAATTTAAAAAAATTATTTATATTAATGTGATTAAAACTGATGAAGACGAGAGCAAATTCAACATGTACAATTGTTTCGATATAGAAGCAATTGAAACCATTTCACATTACGTCTCTTCTATTTAATCGGTTATCTCAATGACGTGATAACGAAATCGTTTCAATTCTACAGGAAAGAACCCTGCAAAATTAAATAAACCGTCATTTCTTTTTCTCTCCACGATACGTCATCCATGACTGATAGAGCGCAGCACTATAGCTCCAACGTATCTGACGTGAACATTTTAGCAGGGAGCAATTCCCTGAATAAAGTAAATGGCTCTGTCATTTTTTATTCGTGTCACATATGCAATAGAGGAGAAAAATTTCGCATTAAACTGGTCCAGGCGACAATATATTACAGAATATACCTTTGGGAATATAATATGCTGCTTTATGAGGTACTCAATTCATGCAGATGTCGACTGAGTATTGAGAAGTATAGGATAGTGCGAAGATTTCTACTGCTTTCAGACGATAAGAGCTTGGAGATTGGGTCTTCGAGAAATATTGCGTCTAAAAATTCCCAAGTTTGGATTTGCTGGAGTGAAAATTATTGGAAAGGGTCAGGAAATATTTCTGCGACCTTTCATAACATTTCATGGAAATATTGCAATATAAATATTATGGTAATGTAGTGAACTGTAACATTTTTTTGTTGTAATATTTATTAAAAACGAATGGCGTCTTATTTTAGAAATGCGTAGCACCCACGTAGGCTAGTTCATTGCTGTTTTGAGAACGTTATCAGTACGGCGGTATTCTGAAAATAATATAAGAGTTTTACAATTGAATTATCAATACGTCATGTACTGCTTATTTGGTGCGTCATGACACTAACAAATAATGGAATAATCGCGGTGAAGATTAATTTAAACGCAAATTATTCTGAAAGATTTTTTTCTCAATTATTAATTTCCAAAGTGTTTAAAAACGAGTTTCAATAAATTCTCTTCTAAACTTATAATTATCTTTCAAAAGATCATTTGTAATTTTACTATTTTTCTAATGATTTATTAATTTTTTATAATTATAGTTTTAGTAATTTTAAGACACAATTTAAAAATAAACTTGTTTGGTTTTTTTTTTTACCGTGAAAAGTATCAAAAAAGGTTTTCACTTCTGTAGTTCAACTGTTCATGAAATAAATTATTTATGTTTATAAATGCTGAAATATCAGCAAAATAATATCACCTGCAGGTGACATTAGCAAGTCTTCTGTAGACCTAGGTACGAGTTTTTTTTCGAAATCAAAATTTCAGAACACAAATAACTAT
>JAQIWE010005055.1:0-10249 GCA_034698565.1 Campodea plusiochaeta
TTTGACGAGTAACTATTATGTAAATTAAGAATGAGAAAAATTCATCGGATTCAATAGCTCAGTTGGTAGAGCACGGTGCAGGGCCGTATTACCCACTAGGCAATGAAGGCCATGGCCTAGGGCCCCGCGCTCAGAAAGGGCCCCGCACTTTAAAAAAAAAAAAGAATGAAAGAAATATAAAAATAGTAATTGAAAAAAAAAGAGAGACTCAAAGGGCTTGCTTTTATTATAAGTTGCCGTAGTTTTGTAATTAACAAAAGGGATAAATTTTTGGAATATTAAAATAAAAAGTCCTTTAAAATGGCAGCTGTTATTTCAAATTATGATATTTTCGATAAAACAATTTGTTGTAATTTAAAAGAAGTGATGAAAAACTTCAAAATTTTGACCTCGCGCTCGGCCTCACGATACTTTATTTTCATATACAGTGTATCACTGTTATGCCCTCTTTGTCCGTTTTAACATGTTGAAGCGACTTTTCCGGATTTGTGTTATAGGTTCTTGTAACTTAGCGTTACCTGATCTAACTTTTGGAAGGAACTCCTTATATTTCATAAGCTCCCATATCTCAAAATTTCAATTAGCAGATTTGTTTTCATCTATATTTACATTAATAATAAATTTTGCCATTTCAAATATTATAAATAAGCTTAATTTACTATACGGCTTCCCAGAGATATTTGGCCTAGGGCCCCGCAAAACTTTAATACGGCTCTGGGTCCTGGATAGACCGAGATCGTGGGTTCGAGTCCCACTTGAGCCGAAATTTTTTTTGTTCTTAATTTATTTTCCAATGTAAAGTAGTCAGTTAAAACATTTCCTTTTAGAGAGATGCCAGTGTCGTTAGAGTATTTTAGTTTTTGGCAATACAAATCTTACTTTGACTACTATTATCAATTTTGGTATAGAAAACATCTAACACTTACTATTTCACATGTAGGCCTAATTCAATAAAATAAAAAAAACTGTCAACTTCTTACAATTAGTAAAACATTTTAGTGCGCAAGTAGCAATTGTAAACTTTATTTTCTTACCAAATGTAAGATAATAATACCAAATCCAACATTGAGTGTTTTCTTTTGTTGTAGTGACCCAGCAGTTAGTACCAGGCTCTCTGAAGTATATGCTCAACTTCAGGCAATTGATGCTGATAAAGCACCTGCACGAGCTAGTGTTATATTAGCTGGTTTGGGTTTTGATAGTGAAAGACAAAAACATCCAACAAAGAGTTTCTCTGGAGGATGGAGAATGAGACTTGCACTTGCAAGAGCACTCTTTGCTAGGTAAGAACATACAATCTTAATGACTTATAACGGTTCACTAATTTAAGTTTAAAGATTATAAAGTGTTCAGTTTAATAGGCTAAGTTAATTTAGTTTCATGGAAAGTTAAAAAATGTTGTATTTCATGATAACTGCATAAATTAATACTATAGGTTATATTTAAAGCTGTGGGAATATTAATAAAATTGTTAAAAATGTCGGTTGAGCACATATCTCGTATTGCTAGGTAATATGAAATGTTATTATATACACTATTTCACTTAATTTTAAATGAATTTAGCATTGAACAGTCATGTGGTTTAGTCTACAAATGTGGAATTGCTTTCCATATGTAGGAAATAATGGGTTTAGACAGAAGTGTAATCTGTTTATAAGAGTCTTTATGAACCAGCCTAAATTTACTATTTTATATCCCTCATAAACATGAATATTTTTTATTCTTTTCTTTTCAGTCCTGACTTGTTGTTACTTGATGAACCTACTAACATGTTGGATATGAAAGCTATTATTTGGTTAGAGAATTACCTTCAAAACTGGCCAACAACTTTACTGGTAGTTTCTCATGACAGACATTTCCTTGATGTAGTTCCTACTGATATTCTCAATTTACATTCTCAACGCCTTGATTATTATAGGTAAGACTATTCTTAAACTGTAGTGACACAGAATAGCAAAGGAAATAATATGGATTTCTATTTTGTTTTCAACTTATTTCAGTTTTTTCTCTTTCAATTTATCTGCAGTATATTTGCATATCTAAAGTTTTACATGGATAATGTATAAAATAATTGAAACATTTTCTTGTATTAAACTATTACTGCTTCACTTACCAGATATCTGTTTCTATGAATTATGTTATTGCTACATGATGAATGAAGTCATCTTGTCATTTGTAGTGACCTAGGGTATAAATACCGGTATATCAGACAAACTATATAGTGCATGTACAATTGTACATAGTACAATCTTATATAGCCACTTACACTATTGATGAAATCTGCAGAACAAGGCACTTTCAGTTATGTGTATGGTTTAATAGTATTGCTTATTAAGAAAACGTTTGTCATATGGAATAACCACCATTGTGAGTTATAGGTGAGATGATTTCAGGAAGGTGTAATACTTATTTTACTGATATGTACGAGTTAGAAATTTGTTTCTTTTTTTTATTCAGAATGTACTAGTAATAACAAACATACAAGCATTAAGTGACAAATAAAGTGTAAATATCCACTACTATTTCAACCAATCATTCTAGAATAAACCCTAGATATTTCCGAAGTATAATAAAGTCATTAAAGTAATATTATACAAGCATGTAATTTAATTAGGAAAATTCTGCATGTGAAAAATCCTCAGAACTTTGTTTTCGAATTCGAACTATTATTGAATTCCACATTTATAAAAGAAATTAACAATTTTTATTGTCCAAATTCTAGTTGAAATTGGGGTGGCTAATTTGGAGGTGTTAACTTTCTATTTTGTTTTACAACTCTTACAAATAATATGTTATTAGTAAAGCAGTTTAAAAGTTTCACTCAGTCATATAGATTATTTTTCATTTCCTGTAACACTATGACTTTCCAGCCCAAAGTTATAACGATATTATTTTTCCTTAATTTCGGGACTCGCGGATATAATTCCTGTGAGACTTTATTTTTTCTTATTTCACTTTTCTTATTCATCCAGTTAGTTAACTGCTGTTTGACTTTGTTGAGATCTTCTTCTTTGATTTTCTGGTTATTGTAATGTGGCTAGACCCAAGATAATATGCTAACTTTTGTTGACAATCAGAGAACAGGGGAGATCTGTTCAATTAATTCAACTTTCGTGCATTTTCCGTATTGTTATGCTGTTCTATGTTTGGACAGGGAGGCAGAAAGTAGGTACCATGCTTTACTACGTATTAACAGGGAGCCCATTATAAAATTTACTACTTTTTACTACGCTTTAGCAGGGAAAGGGTTAAAAACCTAGTTAACTAAAACCGAACTACAAAACCCGAAAAATACTATCTTCATCATGCAAATATGAAATGGGGGTTCTGTGAACTTCTATTTTCCTGAAGTAACGGAAGGTATTTGAGGAGAACAGCTGGTTGCATTTAAACCTTTTTTTTCACGAATTTGTTTTTAACTGAAATATTACATTCTTAGGCTATCTAGAAACTTTCTATTTTGACTGTACGTATCCATAACCTGTAATTATATGATTACCAGAAACTGTAAATCTGGATATTTCTACCAAGAAGTATAATAAATTGTCAAAAATCCAAAAATAAATATAATGTAAGATGCAGCTGGAATCAGAAATTTACAATACAATTTTTATTTTCAGAGGAAATTATGAAAATTTTATTAAAACCAAAAGCGAGCGAATGAAGAACCAACAAAGAGAGTATGAATCACAGCAAATGTATCGACAGCATGTTCAAGAGTTTATTGATAAATTCAGATACAATGCAAAAAGAGCTTCCCTTGTACAGAGCAAGATTAAAATGCTTGAAAAACTGTAAGTATATTCTTTCAGCAAACTTATTTTAAGTTGATTACTATAAATAATGTTATGAATTTATTGCTTTATGTTTACTAAGCCTGAGTGCAAGATGAATGTAAATGTATATGCCTAAATGTATAAGTCTAATGTTTTAAAGAGGGATAAAAGGTAATTTTACAAAATAAATTAGATGCAATCTAATTCAAAAAAAATTGGCACTCAGAATTAAGATAGTCAGACTTAGAGCACAATTTCAGTAATATCAATCTAAAATAATTTTTTAACATTCGTAGTTCTAAACCTAGATCTTTGAAACCTATAAAAGTAGAAAAATTCTGAAAAACATAGATACTGTATTACC
The DNA here is from genome assembly GCA_034698565.1 of Campodea plusiochaeta. Classification (NCBI taxonomy): domain Eukaryota; kingdom Metazoa; phylum Arthropoda; class Diplura; order Rhabdura; family Campodeidae; genus Campodea; species Campodea plusiochaeta. The sequence continues at coordinate 4,141 of JAQIWE010005055.1, forward strand.
TGCACTATATAATCATAATTAATTCTCTTTAAATCATAAACAATTGTTAGCTCGAGATGTTCCAAAATGGTTTAGCAAATTTTTGCCAAAATATTACTGCAGTGCAGAGAAATAGTAATGAATAATGATAAAGATGAATAAATGAGAAAATGTAGCATACAGTAAATTGATGAAAGAATTCCTATTGAACTTGGGGAAGTAATAAGTCTGTTTTGTTTTTACTAATTTCAGTCCAGAAATAAAGCCAGTTGAAGATGAAACTACAGTAACAATTAAATTTCCTGAAACTGCACTTCTTTCGCCTCCAATTTTACAATTTGATGAAGTGAGCTTTTCATATGTAAAGGAGAAACCTGTTTTGGTTAATATAAATCTCAATGCTGTGATGGATTCCAGAATTTGCATAGTAAGTTATTGTTATGTTCTGTGTGAAAGGAAGATTTGTGTACGGTAGAAGGCTATAGTTAGTATTTATATGTTAGAAGCATACAAATGTTTGTGAGATAGGCCTACTTGCCTCTAAATTGAGTTTTCTTATTTAGTATCATAATATTACTCTTCTTGATATAAATAAGAAAATAACCTACATCATTTTCTTTACCTTTCAAAAACTACAGGTCTTAGAGATATTTGCCATACAAAATGCCAGAAAATGCTCTGCAAGGTGCCCAACAAAAACAGTCGAAAACAACACAACTGCTGAGAAATGAATAAAATGATTGATTTGAATTATTGATATGTTGATTTTGCTACTACAGTACTTAATAGATACATCCTAATAATTATAAATGAAATGTTTTAACTGACTACTTTACATTGGAAAAATAGCTGAAATTTTTCTTGTTCTTAATTTATTTTTCCAATGTAAAGTAAGTCAGTTAAAACATTTCATTTATAATATAGTCCTTTGCAAAGCTTCTAATAATTTAATAACATCCTAATAATTGTTTTCCAGTGAATGATTTGCATATTTTCACAATACAGTGAAAAAAAGTCGCATTATTTGTCTTGTTTCAGGCCGTTTTCATCATTTCGGACACCTTGTGGATTTTGTGAGTTCCTTCAATAAATCAAAATATCTCTTGATATGTTGCTTCAAAAAACGTCAACTTAAAAAAAAATTCTTTGGTAATGTAAGGTACACAAAAAATCATAGAAAAAGAGAAATTCCTTATCTGCAGTTAATTCTTTAAACTACACCTTGTACAGACCAACATCAATACTGATCGATGGTATAATCCCATTGCTTCAAATGGAGCGATACTGCCGCCCGATATTGATGTTGGTCTGTACAAGGTGTAAACATTATTTTCCTGCAACAAGCAGTTTAGTAATTTTAGTTAATGATTTTTTTTATCAGTTTGGGTTCTAGTGCAAAGGAGTTTTTATTTATTTTAGAGTCCGATAAATTTATGGAAATAGAGGAGCTTTCTAAATATTTTTGTTTAAAATACCTCTAGAATGTTTATGATGAATGGTTGTGTATTACTCGTGAACCAGTTTGTGTCTTCACAGAACATAAACTTGTCTTGCAGAACTTTTGTGTACTGGGTATCATTATATATACAGTAATTTTCATCCTTTACCTGTAAATAGTTTTTTTTCCTGTAGGATGTCATTTTAACATTAGGCCTAAATTATAAAATATATTTATGTTTTTTTTATTATGGAATTTGATAAAAATATATTCTTTGAAGAATAATTAATAAATTATATGGGATTATAAATTTTAAAGGAGAAATTTCAGCCAAATTTATGTTTTTGTATCTTGTTTTAACAGAAGTTATAATTTAGGTTGCATTACCTTAGTTTAATATTTAATATCAATTTTTACTTTTCATTAAGACATCGAAAAACACTTCCTTAAAAAAGAGGCGGGAAACGAGTGTGATTTAAACTCGACTACTTTTACGTTTTAATAGATCAAATGACTGGAAACGATTTGCGAACTTGCCTGGTTTATCTGGTAATAATTTGGCAGTGTACAACATTAATACTATCACTAACAAGTTCAAAATCATAAGTTCTAACAGTTTCTGATTGATATTTTTCGGAAATTCAAAAAAGAGCACATTGTTATATGAAACTGTGTGAAGTCACCAACTAAAATGGTGGTTTTGTCAAACACAAAACAAAAATGGGGTCTGTATGTAAACGTTAACATAGATGCAGTTAAAAATAAAAATTCAGTGAGAGCTGTCTTTTCTCCTTTAAGTTATATGCCTAACAAAAAACAAAATTGTTTCTCTCATAGTCAGTAAAAAGATAAGTGGTTAGTTTTACAAGTTCACTTGTTTTTCAATCTCCTAAGACCTAACTTACGGAATCAGAATGCTAACTCAATTAATGTATCCTTTAAGTCTCTTTGTAAATAGTATTATTATTTGTTTGTTTGTAAAGGAACTTTTTATCTTTATTAGGTTGGTGAGAATGGTGCTGGTAAAACTACTCTATTGAAGATTGTAATGGATGAATTAACTCCAGTGAGTGGAACAAGACATGCACACAGAAACCTTAAGTTTGGTTATTTCAGTCAGCATCATGTTGATCAACTCAGTATGAATCCTTGTCCATTAGAATTCATACAGAGCAAATTTCCAGGTAATTTATATTCTCTTTGGGGAAAGGTATTAACATTGTGGAAGGTATTAAAATTTAATCCTCAAGTGCTAAATGAAAAAAGTATGTTACACTACTTTATTTGAATCATACTCCACTTTTGTCCTTTAACGAAATGTTCTGATAACAGCATATTTCTAAAATTTCCTCAATTTTGATATAGCCTAATTTCATTGTAGAAATTGTATTGATAATGCTGATTGCTAAATAATTTAACTTGGCAACTGAGAAATTCAAAAATAATGCAGTATCATGTAGCCTAATAACATAACTGGACAAAAGTATGATTATAACTCAAGTAAAACTGACGTAGTGCTTTGTTATAGAGACAATAATTAAAATTTAAAAAGAATTAAAAATAATATAATATAAATCACTACCTTTGGCATAAAATTTAGAATATTTAATTAAAAGAATAAAGACTATTTGAGCTCTATTTAAGTAGTGTTTTAAAAAATTGTATTTGTTTTGTTTTCTAAGGAAGTGGTGTTGAGGTATACCGTCGTCAGTTGGGTAGTTTTGGTGTATCAGGAGATCTTGCACTTCAATCAATCAATAGTTTATCTGGTGGACAGAAATCTCGTGTTGCATTTGCTGTTATGTGTATGAGTAGACCAAACTTCCTTATATTGGATGAACCTACTAATCATTTGGATGTAGAAACTATTGAAGCACTCGGAAATGCTATTAATGCTTTCAATGTAAGTATTTCATTAGGACAAATGTTTAACTGTGCATTCCACTTAAAGAATGTGTGATATACATAACTGATACTTGACCAAACTGCAACCCTTTCACTTTAAAGGTTCCAGATAAGCAAGAGGGATACTAGATAATTATAGTACCAATCATTTGGTCATGCTAAAAGTGATCATGCTCTCTACAAGACTGAATTTTATTGTTTTCTTTATATGGAAATAACACGTTACTTTTAGTGGAATATACCTTAGTTATCGAAATGATGAGGTTTTTCATGAGTTTCTGGTACACAGTAGTGTTAAGGGACCACAGAATGTGAGTGACGTTTGTTTTCTGTGGCTGTGCTCTAAGGAGTACAAATTCTGTGTTGTACCTCTGTAAAATTATTGGTAACACATTCTTCTTCTCACTTGTAAGATAGTTAATATGTCAGAAATATTGACGTATTATACATCCTTTTTAAAGGTCTTGTTCCGATCTACACAACAGCTTTTGAATTTTGAAAATCAGTTTATCGGCGTCGTTATTATAGCAACAAATATGCAACTTAGTTTCGGAAATTTTTCCGATCTTAATAATTTGTTTTCACAGTTTTTACGATTTTAATTAATTCGTTTGATATTTAATTCTTCCTCTTATATATATTTTATTGGTCATAGTAAGTTATTTTTTCTTATACTTTTATTCCATTTATTTACAAATCATTGTATTAATACTGCACTTTTACTATCATCTGTTGACCTTCCAAAGTGTAACCTACTTTTTAAATGTTTTACATTTTCCTGATTTATACAACATTATGAAAGAAAACCTATAGTTCGATGGTACTGTCATTTCTTGATTACCTCTGAACTTTCCCATTTATTTTACATACTTGTATTGAAATATAATTTGTTTTCAGGGTGGTGTGATCCTTGTTTCTCATGACGAGCGTTTAGTACGTATGGTATGTAAGGAGCTTTGGGTATGTGGAGGTGGAAGTGTTAAATCAATTGAAGGTGGTTTTGATGAATACAGGAGAATCATTGAAAAAGAATTAGAAGCACAAACTAAATGATTTACATCATAACAACACACAAACCTGTCTGTGATTTTTTTACAATATTAAAAAATGGAAATTTACAGATTTTATTGTAAAAAAATAATTCAATAAAAGAACTGCGCAGAAATTCGTGTTTTATTTCATTCAGTTTTTTTTTCACAACCTGTAATTATTTACATAGTGTTTTGTTAGTAATGTATTTAACATTTGTAAACCCAAACTCTGTATCTTACAATGTTTGCTATGTTTTGATATACTTTACAGTGAAATAAATTAATGATAATAATAAAAGATGTGAACCTATGGCATGATGAAGTGTTTCTCATAACGTATTGAAATTTCTTACTGTAGTGCATTCTTTTAACTCTTTGTAAAAGTATGCAAGTACTATTAGAAATTTTATTTGAGAGGGTCTTGGCATTTTAGAGGACTCTAAATCACTACAGAAAATATAAATTTTATTTTGCAAGGTGTAGTAAACTGAACATCATAGTATGATTGGCATGAATACTGTGACAACTTTGTGCTATTAACTTAGCATACCGTCCAAGTTCTAACATGTGATTCAAACTGGTAATTCGTAGTATCTGATATGTTTTATTTCTAAGAACATTCTTTTCGCTCTAAGAAAAGTACATTTGATTATTACTTTAATGATCTCTTTCATTCATCAAAGCTATACACAATAAGGTACAGGCCTAATTACTTACTATTTCTTATCATTAAAAGGTGAAACAAAGAGTCATAGAGATGTAAGAACTATTTCAATTATTTAGTTGTGTTGACCATATATCAACTAAGTAGTTTTAGTTCTTGTTACTGACAACTGGTATTTTTTTATTATTGGCTGGGTGACGACTCTGCTGTTTCTTCTTAGTAGTCTACTTGTTCTTTACTTATTTTTTTACTGTCATTGAATTTATAATAAAGCTTATTTGAATTGTCTTGTTTTGTAAGACACACCCAGCCTTAAATTCTTATAGGCCTATTATTCTTGTAAAAAAAGCTTATTTTATATTTACTGTCTCCTCATTACCGATATACGTATTCTGAATACTATAAACAAAATAGCAATCACTAAACGTATTTAAAAAGTCGATTATCATTAGGCAGAAATATATTATTATGAGGCAAAATTTCCTGGGAGTGCCGCAGAAAAAAACTCACTGAACAAGAAATCACTTGCAATGATGTACAAAATATAGTCGCACACTAGCATTATCTGATACTCTTAACGGGGTTCCCGGTGATTTCTCTGAAAGGTATGCAACCCACATAACATATTGAGATAACTGAGCAATTAAAAACGTATTAGTTTATAATAATTATGTATGTTAAAAGTAATAGTATATTTAAAAAGGAGAATTTCCGACAGAGTAAATGGCAAAACTTGTGTATGGAGCTATTTTAATGTTTCTTTGAATATTGTAATGGAAGGAAAAATAATATTTTCTTTAATTTCAAGAGGATGAGTTCTATCTAACTTATTATTTATTTACATTAAAAATATTTGTTTGATGTTTGTTCAGAATTTTTTTTAGTACCAGTCTATTTAATAGTGGTGATTTTAAATCATTTTTGTTTATTTCTACAATTCACTTTGTTTTCCACTGAGTTATACATGTTTAGAAATATATATTATTTCATCAGTACTGTTTATTACGGTGGTTTGTAAGGGCCACCGTCGCCCCAAAGTAGTACGACGCGCGCAAATAAAAATTGTGGCCCCAAATTGAATTCGCACAAAAT
>JAQIWE010005056.1:0-10249 GCA_034698565.1 Campodea plusiochaeta
AACACAAATATTACACTTTGAAATTGAGAAAAACGTACCAAAAAAAGACAAAAGCAACCCTCGCCGAACGACTTCCGACGGCTCTCAATTTTCGCATAAGAGACCCAAAATTTCAATTTTATCATCTAAAGATTTATTTTTAAAATAATGAACCAATAATCACTTACGTAATCCAGCAAAATAAGATTAAAATTGAAAACGAGAAGTATAGGTCCGAAAACACAAATCATGTGGCCTGATCACGATTTTTTTTTCTGTTTCCGACGGATGCTAGGGAAGTTTTCATTGAGATTGTTTTCAAACAACATTAATCAACATTTCAACGAAGTAATAGAACATAAATTACTCAATAAAACATTCAAAATTGAGAATAATATTCCAAAAACACTGCAAGTACTATAAAGTCGACACGACTTCCGGCGCTCGTTTTTTGAATGTAAAACCCAAAATTTCACATTTTATCAACTAGCATAAATTAAGTAGAACAATAGCCTATAATGAACCAAAACCAATAGACCTATCCTATTATATTACGCCATAAAGTAAAAAATTAAAACTGAAAACGAAAAAAATGGTACGTAAATGTTTCCGATTATTCTGTTTTAGACGGAAATCGGAAACTTTAATCGACAACTCGTTTATAAATGACATTCATTGATACTTCATGCTGAAAGTAATAGAACACAAAATGCAAGAAACCCTTCGAAATTAAGAAAAACTTTAAGAAAACATTGCAAGACTTGTATAAAGACAACCGGCGCTCGTTTTCCGAAAAGGGGTTCAAAATTTCCAATTTCGTAAACTAATAATTAATTAAAACAATAATACTTAACACAATATTGCATTTATCACATAATAACCTCTACTATTAATATGGTGAAAGATTAAAATTGAAAACGAAATAAAGGAGGCTTGATAGCACGCGAGACATTGTTCACATTTTCTCTATTTTCGACTCGAATTGGTAAGATTTGATTGACAATTGTTTTAAAATAACATTAATTAACACTTCAACAACAATATAAAGCACAAATACCCTGTCAAACCCTCCAAAATTATGAAAAACTTACATAAAACATAGCAGCCTACGCTGAACAAGTCACATCGACGATCCGTCTTGCACACAAAGGAACGCTCAGCCCAGATTTTTCGAATCTTGCAGAAGTCAAATAGGTCTATCGCTGCATTAGTTTTGCATTGCTGGATTGTAACACTGTAATAAAATAGAGGCATTTGAATTCCCGGGATAGTTAAGAGCTCAGCTAGGCTTGCAAGAATAAGGTCATCGTAAAAATAATGCGACGTAAGAATTTATATTACGAAATAATTAAAATAATCAATAAATTCGTCATTTGCATTGTGGAAAATTAGAATAAATGTAGAGTTTCTTACATGATTAATCGTCTAATAAGATATATTAAAGGGATAATAACCTTATAATATCAATTCTGGACTATATATTTTAATCTCTAATTAATAATAAACAAACGTGAAACAGAACTTATAAGACCGCACACTACTAACTGATTAAGAAATTATCCTCAATAATTTATTAATTTCTTTTCTTTTTGCAATTATAACTAATAATTTATCACATCTTCATATGGGCATATTATTATTTGCTGATTTCATGGTTTTGCTTAAGAAATATAATTATGTTTTTTTTTTTTACGTATACTAATAATTTCTCTATCATATCAATGACAATGAAAAAAATAAAAGCGTATCTCATCTTATTATTATTTGTACCTTGAAAGTATAAAGAATAAAAAATTTCAGAGAAGGTACTAAACATATTAATTAGAAATTTTCACCATGTTTTACATAGAAAGGACACAATATTTTTTAATAACTTGTCTTTAACTTTATTGTTAGTAATATTATTTTCTTTTAATAGACAGTTTTCGAAAGTGAAAAATTATACAAATAAAAACCTGTAATATTTTTCAGAATGACGTCCCATTTTCCAACACACAAGTCCCGTTTCACTTTCTTTGTTCTCTATTGTGCTCGATTCTCAAGGGACCTTTAATCTGTGTTGGAAATTAGTATGGGCCTTTAAAAATTTAACCTGAAGATGGAAAAAAAAAATCGAAGCCAAGGTCAGTTTTGACTACCGGTGCTGGACTTTCTTTAAACGGCTATAGATATATTATCCTAAAAATTTGGTAAAAATCCGTCAAGTGTTTCAGGAGAAAATCAAGAAAGATATTAGAGCTTTGAACGAAACCTAGGTTGATTTTGACAAAGAATTTCTTTCATTTATATAAACTATTACAAACCTAAAAATTTCACTAAAATCCACCCAGTGGGTCCGGAGAAAATTAGAGTTGACATTTTGACTTTAAGATGGAAACGAAAAAAAAAATGGAAACTAATGTCATCAGTTTTGACTACGGAACTTTTGTATATGCCTGTACAGATACTATGCTGAAAATTTTGGTTAAAATCTGTCAAGTGGTTCTGAAGATATTCAATGAAACATAAAAATACCCTGAAGATGAAAACACGAAATTTGAAACCTTGGTCGATTTCGACAGATTTCTGAATATGATGAGTATATGCTCTATACATCCTGAAAACGTGGTCAAAATCGGACTAACGGTTACGGAGATAAGGGGGGGGGGGGCGAACAGACATAGTCCGATGAGCATTTTTTAATTCGGAAAATTAAGGTTAAAAAGGTATTAAGGTATTGTAGGATAAATATAGAAAATTTTTCATGTGTTTTTATGATATTTAACAAAAACGATCATCATGAATATAGGAATTATTTATATTATTTTCATAAATTCAGTATTATAATATTAACGCTTAACTTACGTTCTGCATTATCATCCAAATTTCATTTTCATCCATTATAGAACAATGAAATTGGTTGTAGACATCTTCTTTACTAGAAACAACTTCAATAACTCTGTTGCTGTTCCTTTTTAGAACTTCTAAAAGTAATTTATATTTTTTAGTGTTTTTAAGTTTCCTCAGTTCCTTGGCACTTTCCTTATTCCTCCCCTTCAAGTCCCATTCTATTCTCCTGTCAATCACAGCATCCAATTTAATACCAAATGGACCAACAGTAGAAAATGGTACTTCTCCATTTAATGACAACAACAACTTTAAAACACGGTAATGGTTTTTATTATTATACCATATCTTATAAACATTACGTATCCAGTTCCTTCCAAATACATCCATTGCATCTGAGAATGGTGGATGGAGCATCCAATCAAGTAATTCCTCTCTTGAATAATAACTCTCTTCACATATATTTGTTAATATAAATTCCCTTATTGAGTCATCCTTAGTACGAAATACATTATGAAGTGGTGACCATTTTCTTCCGTCCTCGTACACAATACATGCTCCATTAGCAACAAGCAGTTTAACATTCTCAATATTTCCCCAACGAATGGCTCTAGTCAATGCAGTGTTGCCATCCACATCCACACTTTCCAGATCCATTTTATTTAATGAAAGAAGATATTCCACAACTGAAGAAGATGAGTCAGAAGCAGCCAAATGTAAAACTGTACGTCCACCTCTATCTTTAGCATTTAAATAAGCACCATATTTCACCAGCAGTTGAGTAATTGGTAGACTTTTAGATTCAACAGCATAATGTAAAGCAGTTCTGTTACATGTGTCTCTAGCAAACACAGAAGCACCGTGATCCAAGAGTAACTTTGCACATTCGTAACTCCCTCCTTCACATGCTTTCATCAGTGGAGTTCTATCTCTACTGTCCCACACATCCACATCTATTATCCCTTCTTTCAATATTCTTCTAACCATCCAATCTATGCTCCATCGTGATGCAAAATGATGAAGTGATTCCTCATCATCACCATATGCTCCATCGCTAATAGGATAATGTTCATCTTGAAAGAGAAAATGTTTTACTCCACCATTCCCCTTCTCTACCACACATCCATTCATGAAAATAGAAACGTTCTCTGCCTTATTATAAATGTCAAACAGTTCCTTCATACTTTTACAGTGAGTACATATTTCTTGTATTTCTTCTCCATTAATACTGACTGTTCCATGGTTATGAGAAACTGATGAGAGGTCAATGGGAACTGATACAACACTACTACCAACATCAGAGGTAATGGTGGTGAGCTTCTGAAAATACATGCTAAGATTTATTGTCTTCAAATATGGAATAATTGTGGCGATACAACACAAATATATTTTTCTATTATTTCTCAATGGTTTAAACCAATGACTTCATAAGTTTTGGAAATTTAGCAAACAATATTTTATTTTGCCAAAGAGAATCGTATACAGTTTTATTCTCCATTATTGTGTTAGTTTTATTATTCGTATCAATGTTGAACCTAACATTCAGAATATTATTATATTTGGTATATATTCAGTTGTAATACCACAGGAGCTATGAGTATATCCCATGATTTGCTTTTGTTTACAACGAGAGGTATAATCTAGCAATGCCTCGAGTGCCCCGGGGGGTGGGGGGCACAAAGGGTATTGCTAAAAGATTATACCTCGAGTTTTAAACAATATCTAATCATTGATAAACTCATAGCTCGCGGGGTATTCAATGAGAGAGTTTCACGATTTACTAAACGCTTTAAATTAGGTTTAAAAGTATTAAAACTGATACAATGATAGTCGTTTTGTTTATTGTCACTTGATTAACTTCTATTCAACACTGGTTCAGAACAGCTCTTATTTTCAGTTTCATATTTCCTAAAGAAGTACTATTCATTAACTTAATAATTCAATACAACTTACCTTTTATAGCTAATGAGAGTCGCAAAAAGTTCAATAATCAGTTGGCATTGTCACATTTTCAATAATGTGTTATTAAATTAGAAAACATTGAATATACATCTGATTGATCATTTAATAGGCTTCAAATTATATTTCAGATATTGGCTGATCACACTTCCCTTTCTTTAAACAATGCTATAATTGCCATAAAGATTATATTTTTATCAACAGGTGAATACAACAAACTGAATATACTGCATCGTGCTGTATATTCACTTTATATGAAACTGATTGGCTATTAAAATGAAAATAAAAATCACGGGTTGGTCTAGACCTTCAGGAAAAAGGGAAACATAATCATGAGTGAAATTCTCAGAAAAGCAGAATAATAATAAAAAAACTGTGTAATGGGGTGGTACTTTCACTTTTAATGGTCAGACAGTGGTGGTAATTTACATTCAAAAAGTAACTTAAATTTACCAATGTTGTTTTCGGAAATAATTTTTAAAAGAAGTAACTTATTGATTTCAAGTTTTCTCTAAAAATTCTACCTGAAGAAATGTTTTCATGAAAGAATAGTGTTTATCTTTCATATTTTGTTGTATTAATATCTCACTTTGTTAAATGTGTTGCTATTTTTATATTAATTACAGTCATGAGGCAGATCGTTTACTATAAAAAAAATTATATTATCTTGTTTCTATTGTAATAATTTACTATTTTGGTTGCTGTGTGAGTAATAAAGTAGATGGAGTACTTACAATGAAGAACAAAAAATAAATATAATAAAATGTATTTTTATGTTTGACTAATATATTTTTTATTACCTTATTACGATTAATATTAAGTGAAAGACAAACAATTGTAGGAGGTAGTTTGTTTTTACAGTTTCATGATGCGATATTTTTATTGAAAATAATTTTAAATTAATAATAATTCGATTTATTTCGTTCAAATCTTTATTTTTCTTTCGTATTGTTAATGATTATGGAGGTTGAAAATCGTTATATTCGTATATTTCTACAGCATGTCAAATTGCTTATTATATATCAGATAAATGAATTTTCAAAGTTTGGAAAAACTTTTCAAAAAGTTAAGGCTCTTTTATCAATTAATATAGATTTTGTAATTTCAAATACTTTAAGTCTTTTTTGTATGTTGATGTTGTAAAGAACATCAAATTACGTTATTTAAGGAGGTATTTTATTTAACATGCATAGTTTTGTAATTTTTTGAAGATCTTTAATTCGAGTGTATTTTCAAAATTACGTAAGTATTCATATTTGTAATATCTTTCAATATGCACTATTTATGTATCATATTAACTTAGTCTTATTTACCTTAATAAATATTTGTGCTGTATTCATCTTCAATTGAACTAATTCATATTCAAAAACTGTTATAAGATCTTCGTCATTCTGAATCTTCTTTATTTCCCCATCCATACTCTTCCAGTACATTTGATATTGTATGAAATCTTTCTCTTCAATGGATAAACCATAACAGATCTTTCGTTTCAATACTGACAAATTGTAAATGTAATCTATGTGGACTTGGAAGTATAACAATAACTCGCATTCCTGGTTGAGATCATGAATAGTAATATTTATTGAAGATCCAATTCGGATATCTAGAAATATAACAAAATAATTTTCACTTATAATTGAAATAACTTGCTGTGAGGGATTTTACGCTTCATTTCAAATATCTGATTAACAAACCTATAGTTTTGCAATTACATTGGTAATAATGTCAACGATTGAAATGTAAAATTAATATCAAATTGAATCCATCCTCAATCATATTCTTTGCTAACATCACACTCACCCCTCAAAAAGAAAAAAAAAAGACTACTGTCTGTTTCGAAGGCAAATAGATATCACTGTTAATAAAAAAGCTTAAAATCAACTATCGTGAGAGACTAAAAGAACTCAAATAAAAAATTTAAACACTCACATTGAAAATCAATAGTTTTGGTTTAGTTCATTTTTCTAATAAAAATAATTAAATATATATCTTACATGTTAAAACCACCTTTCTTTTATTTTCTATTCCATATTTTCCACATGTTAGTATGAATCTGTCCAGCACATCTTTCGACATATATTTTGACACGTGTGCTACAAATTGTTTTGTTGTAAACTTTTCCAGACAAGAACCAATCAGTCCACAAAAATCATCCAACATCTATAATTTTTTAGAATGTGTTGAAAAGTAATAACATATTTATAAATTAGAAAGAAAAACAATTTTATTTGACTAATGGTGAATTATAAATAAAAAAATATTGTCTGTTTCAATTTATATCTCAGATTGTTAGAGCATGGTTCCGGATTGATCAAGGTCGTATGTTCGAGTTCCACTTTAGCAGTTTTTTTCTTAATTTATTTTTTAATTCAAAAAGTAATCAGTAAATTGTTTCACTTACAGGGTGGCCAAATGTATTTGTTCCAAATAACAAATTGTAGAATATCTCAGACAATATGATAGTATATGTATAGTTTACTCTACTACCAAGGTGTGCAGTACCAAGGTGTGCTACTACCAAGGTGTGAACTACTACCAAGGTGTGCTACTACCAAGGTGTGAACATATAAATCAGGTCTGTAACATAATAAGTACACTACCCTCAAAAATACAAAAATAATATTATTCTCATATTATTTAACAGTCCACTAAAAATTCTTGATTTTTTTTAATGTAAATATATGTGTATTTCTTATTATCAATTATGAAACTTAAAATTCTTTGGAATGAAAAAATTCTAAAATGTTTCAATTAAATCTAAATATTAGTTTCTTACCCCGTAATATTTATTTGGAATAGTGATAGTGATATGTTGTGAATGTTGACATTTTCCACAAATGTTGAAACACAAACATTCAATACATGTGTGAGAGAATCCATTCATTACTGAAGAACAGGAAGAACATGAAATAACAGGTGGTGCTGTAAATGAGTATTGTCAAATTATAAATAAATTCACATGAGTCAGTCTTCAAAATTAAACATTATCAATAAATTAATTTGAAGAAATAAACAGCTCTTTAGATTATATTAAACAAAAAATAATCAAGGAAGACATTTCATAAATTTTGCAACAACAATAAGTGTATAAAGGGGACGAACATTTTTAATCTTTACCCCTATTTATTTTCAAGATCCTTATAAAGAGATAAATATATATTTAAAAATTCGAGGTGGCACATGAATGATGCTAAATTCTCCTTATATAAAGAAGTGAAAAACTGATGCAGTGTATACACCAGCCCACATAAGCTTGATGAGTCGAAGAACGTTAACTAACAAGTTACAACAAAGAACGCTTCGACCAAGCCTTTTATATCAATGTAAATACGAAATTATTATATTTTGTTAGATACAATGTAAATATACGATTGATTTAGTTACAATGTAAATATATTTACATTACAATGTAGATCAATGTAAATACACGTAGATCACCTGAACTTCTACCACAAGAACCCTAGGTTCACATCTATATATATTTCCTTAGAAGATTAGCAAAACACGTTAACTTGAGTAGTAAGTTGTAAGCATTTAAGTAGCCAATTACGTTATAACGATATGAAACTACAATAATCTGTACTTACGTAATTCAGGTTTTAAGAAACAAAGTACCTACGACTTTAAAAGTCGTAAATATTAGAAACTATCTTCCTATATTGTCACTAGGCGTACTTGAGCGAGAAACGTCTACTGCGCAGCTTCTCTGGTCATGGGCGACAGGAACTTTTTACTCGGTGAGCGGTGCTACAATCTAACAAACTTTCACTCAACTACATGAAATTCAGCTGAAAATTGTCCATATTGGTTCATAATGGAAGAATTCCCCATGCAAACTCTATATATAGAGGCTCGAGGCTTCTATTGTGCCACCATCTGGATTTAACATAATATATAGACTAACCTTTCTTTTCCTGAGATCCTCTGATTAATACAGCTCCACATCTGTCACTTGTGAAGAGAGAATCTGCTGGGAGAATCTGATCTGGACCTGGAAAGACAATATATAAAATCATCAATCTAGGTTAGACAAGAATATTCCAGCTACAGGATTTATGCATGGGAGAGCATTGGACTTCTTTTTAATTTTCTTGAGAGGGCCCAATACTTGATTTCTCGCCATTTAAACTTACTCGACAGATAACGAAAAAATAAAAAAAGGAAATCAAATTCTGTTTTCTGATTTTGATAAATATGCATGTTCTCTACAACGCTCGTTTTCAGTTTTTTGATATCTTTCATAGCCTAATTTGGGAATTATAGTTAATTATAAAGTATGATAATTACCCTTTTCTTCCCATTTAATTACTGGCGTGATAATTTGAATTTCGAAAATGTAAAAACGTTGTAGATTAATTAGTTATCTCTCAACCTGTTAAATTTTAATGTCCTATCTTCATGTGTCTAGAAAGTTTGTGCATGATTTTTCCATGAATCACAGCGTTTGATTTTTTCTCATCACGTTTTTGGTCCGAAAAGTTCATTGAACAACCATTAAGGAGGGAGGTAACAAACATTGAGGCTTTCCTGCGTTGCCATATGTAAGGAATTTGAAGAATATTTGTGCTTTGGTGACCAGAGGTATTTCCAAAAGATGATTTTCTTGAAAGGGAGACGTTAGCAGACGTTGTGGTCTAGCAAATCTATAGGAGAAACTTTGTAAACTAAGTAATAATGGAATCGGGAGATTGTAAACAAGAAAAGCTATATAATAACAATCAGCATAGTAAATTTAAAATAATACAATAATTATTTTCTTATTTGAAGAAAGCTACTGTGTGTATATTCATAGATAAATAATTGTTCTGGATGGGTAGTGATGCCGCCACCACTGATGTCGTGAATTTTAGTTGTGGAAAAAGTCCAGTAATTTGGTAATATAATTACTGGGAACGGATTGCTAGGCCTATAATGAAGTTGCAAAAACAAATGCGAAACAAAAATATTATTATTATTTTTTTCCAAAATCGTAGACTAATTTTTTTCTACGATCATGCTACTAAGTCGGGAGTATAGTTTAGAAATATGTACGAGCCGAAAAATGATCAGCTGATTTCTTTACTTTTTTTCGTTTTCTTTTATAAGAAATTGCAGTTTAAAAATTGGGGGATTGTTTTTTGGTCCACCCTGTATATTTATGGTAGAAAAAGAATATTAGCAGCAGTTGTTTTCATATTTTTTAGTATTAATATTAAAAAGTAGCCTGTATAAAAAAATAATATGTAGAAGCCAAAATTGAGCCAGTTTCTATTGAAAGTAAATAGGAGAGGAGGAAATAAGTGAATGTAGGAAATCTTGTCTCTGAAGTGCAACAATGGCTGGCGAGAGCGAAGTATTTTTTAAGAGTCTGTCTTAGTATTTCCAGTCAAAATGCTTGACTTTCGGATAAGTTTTCTCTTACATCACTAAAGTTTTCTTCAAAAATTAAATTCCTCAATACAATATAGATATTTCTGAAGAGGGTACTTCCGCGAATTTCCGTATT
>JAQIWE010005057.1:0-10249 GCA_034698565.1 Campodea plusiochaeta
CATGATTTCGCTTGATTTCGCATGATTTCGCTTGATTTCGCATCAATAAAAGTTTTTGTGAAATCAAACGAAATCAAACGAAATCAAGCGAAATCATGTGAAATCATGCGAAATCAAACGAAATCAGGCGAAATCGAAATCAGGTGTACAACTTTTTTTTGAGTGCGCAACCCCTCGTAATAATGCTTTTGCTGAACCTACCTATGTTTCCTAAGTTCTGATGTAACTGATGATTTCTTCAACTTGGAAGGTGTTGTATTATTCACTTTAATTGTTGACCCTTCCACAACAATATCATTACTAGACATTTCCCCAACCATACCTTCAGATTTATTCACACCATTGAGATTGTTACATTCTGATGTTTTACTTGTTGTGGTTTCAACACTGTTACCACACAATTCTTCATTTTCCGCTTGCAGTTCTATTATTTTTAGCTCACATGAAACAGATTCTGTAGTTAACTGTTCTTCCACAATTGGTTCCTGAATAACTAATTGTTCTTTTTCAGTTGACTCTTGGACAATTATTGCTTCTTGGATGATTAATTGTTTATCTTCGATAATTGTTCCTTTGACTGTTAATTCTTGATCAGTTCTTTCTTGGATAGGAAATTGTTCATCTTGGATTTCATTTGTTAACTGTTCCTCCACAATTGGTTCTCTGATAGTTAATTGTTCCTCTCCAATTATTTCTAGGTCTGTTGAATATTCCCCTTCAATTGTTTGTTGAGTAAATATTTCAAATTGCCTCCAATCAACTGGTTCTCGTATAGTTAATTCAAAGTGCCTCCAATCAACTGGTTCTCGTATAGTTAATTCAAAGTGCCTCCAGTCAATTGTTTCTTGAGTAGTTAATTCCACTTGTTCATCTTCAACAATTGTATTGTAGATAAACTCTGATACCACAGTTTCCTGAGGTTGTTCTGTATCTTGATCTACTACATGATCAAATGACAGTATTTCGTCTGGTATCTGTTCCTCTGGTTGTTTATTAGCTGTTGTACTTTGTTCTTCAATGACTTGTGTGACTTTGCGCTCTTCAATAATTTTGAGTTGATTTCCCACTGAAGTTACCATTTGAGTTGAAAGTTCTTCACCAGTTTTTATGAGTTCTTCAATTGTTGCTTTGGGAGTCACAGATAACAATGGTTCTTCAGTAATAATGGGTGTGCATTCATTATTTGGAATATCAGTGCTGTGAAAAAAAATAAACACTTCAAAGTTGTAGCATTATCCTATATTATCTTTTTATATCATAACTTTATAATTCCAATGTTCAATCCAAATTGTTAAATTGTTCCCTGTAAGTAGCTTTTATAACTAAAGAACTCAAAATGAAGTTATTAGAAAACTCTATATTTTAGCAATAAAGATTAAAATAATAACAAAATTCCTTTCAAAAGTTGCTGTGTGCAATTTCAAAGATAAAAAAAAGATATAATTTTGTTTAGTTTGCTTTAAGCCAGCACAAGTTTTAATTCTTTTTTGTCCTTCATCAACTTTTACATCAGATTTAGAAAACAAAATTATGAAGAATTGAAGTGGTTACAATTAAATATCTATGAAAGTTCTCATTTAAAACCTCTCTATTCTCATGCGCCATAACTCTATACTGAAACAATGAGTAGAGAAATATAGGCCTATCTTAGAAATAAATTAAAGAAAATGGAAAATTATTTGAGGAACTTGTCAAAACATTATTAACATATTAAATCAGTATACAACTGACTTACTCAGGATGTTTTTTTATGCTGAGGTCAGTGTGTAATTCAGGTAAATCCAAGACAATAACATTCTCGCCGGAAGTAATTATTTCCTTATATGCACTAAAATCTTCACAATCATTGGTGACAACTTGACTTTTAGAGATATCTTCTACTGTTTCAAAGGTCTCATCTACAGTTTTATGAGTTTCGTCTGATTTTGATAGTTCTTCAGATGTGACCAATTTTCTTTCGTTAGGAAGGGAAGCAAGGAAAGGATCTTGTAGACAATTTTCTACCGATACAATTTCTGGTGAGATACTGAAAGAAAAATAAAAAAAAAATTATTATTAACTTGTAAACATAACATAGACGGATGCAAAAAAAAAGCTGTTTCACTTGACATTTTAGCCATTCAGTCATGCATTGCCGATAATGATAAATTATATTCAAGTAATAATTATCATTATCAAAATGTTCGTAAAAAATGCATATTAAAATCATCACACCAAAATTAGTCAGTGAACAAGTCACCACACCGATATTAGTATGGAACTTCTTTCCAAACACCACTCATAAACAAACGTGCTATAGCGGAAAAGCAAAAATTAATAAAAATTGTTTAAAAAAAAAAAACTAATTATATTACCTTTAAATACTTATTACAAAAGTCAGCTTTTAAAAATGAATTTAATACAGCATCTTAGGTTCAATATTATTAATTATTGACAATGCTTCCTGAGCAATCGAGAGTTTAACAGTATTACAGTTATAATTACTATTGCCAGAATATTTTTTTTTACTTGATTCAAAATGTAGAACTGTGAAACATAATTGCACAGGATTGAACTCCATGTACAACATAAAATTAAAAGGAATACGGAATACCCTGACTTTAAAGACAAGAAAATATTGTGTAGGCATATCTGTAAAACTTTGTGCAAGGGATGACCTATATAAAATCTTAAGAACCTATTACACTTTAGAAAATTGACGATTTTGACAGGAGAAAATTTTGTTTACAATGGTAAACAGAGGTGACTATTGTCCACCACTTTGTTAGGATCTTAAACTGTCAAACTATGCTAACGAGAACAGGTCCTTAAGATTTTGCATAGGATATAATTTCATGCGGGATAAAGCAAGATCCAAATGCCAAGTATTTAAATAAATTACAATACCTATACATAGGTTGCTTTATCCATTCCACAATATCTCACATAATCTGCACCATCAATAAATAGAGAAAAATATATTAATTATATCACAATATCACTATGTTTCCTTACACTTTATCTGGTATTTCAATTGCCATCTTTTCCTTAGATGGTTGTATTTTATTTGATTTTGATGTTTCAACAATAGTCACATGATCAGTGGATGACAAAACGTCTTGTAAAGTATTATAGTCCATATTTGTTGATATTAATCCTATAGGTTTACTGGTAGGAGGTTCTGTATCTGACTTGTTTATGCTAATAACTTCTGAATGTTTCTTTGCATCAGATTTCCTTTCTTTCGATAATTTCTTGGCCTTCTTACATTTCCCTTTCCTATCTTTGGAATCCAGTGGGTTTGAGCTACACGTTGAAAATAGATAATTACCATTAGAACAATGCCGAACAGAGAAACAAAATATTGATTTTAAAATTGTCGGCCATGAGAAATAAACTATCAACAAAGTGATTTACAATTTTACGAATGTCAAACAATAGTTCACAAATTTTTGCCTTCAAAGTTTCCACTTTTTATTAATATTTTAAAGTTTTCATAAAATCACTGTTTTAAATAATGAGGTTTGTTATTTACAATCCCCTGCTTGTACTTTAAGGTCTTATGATACGTTAAAAAGGTTCCATCATACTGCAATTAAATCTTCCAAAGTAAATACAGTACAATTTTTTCTAATTGTTTCCTATATAATTATCTAAACTACCACAGGCCTATACACAACACAAACACAATACATCAGAAGAAATACTCAATCTTACTGAAATCTATTTACACAATCATGGTATGGTCTACGCAGGCATATTACACTACATAGGACTAAATCAGTTGAACTGAAAACTTGAAGTCAAACATAGCAGAATTGAGTGAATGCAATATTGAATACCAGTACTATAATCTGTGACTAAAAGAAAGCACATTTTGTGTTTTCAAAGAAAGGAAATTTACCCTTTTCCATTTTAAAATGACAGAACTTTGAATAAAATGTTTAATGTGAAAATTTCAGTATAGGGCGAGAACATTTAATACACAGCATGCTAAAAACAGAAATAGAAAAACAAGGAAGGAAATGACAGGATAACTACACATAAATAGGACACACCATCACCAAAATTATAACACTTCAAAATAAAACTAAATGTAATTGAGTAGGTCAACTCTAATCTACTTAAAATACAGAATAACAGAACTTAAAGGCCAAAACTACCGTTCACCATAATGTTCAAAGCTAAACACATGAATCAATAAACTACAACAGAATATGAATTTTGACTTATTGCCTACCACTCTGAGTTAACTGGTGAATCTATTTCATCTTTGATGTTATTCAATGATTCTAATAGTACCACTGAATTATTGAAAGTCAACTTAACCTTTGATTTACTCTCTGAAGACGTTGCAGATTTCTTCATAATGAATGGCGTTGTCCTAAAGATACATGTTACAATATTTAAAATTTCATATAAATATAGTACCACTAAAATACTAGATTATTATCACAGTTTAGAAGACAAGTTCGGAATCGGCAATATCAACATAAATCGTTTATTTGTAAAGCTACAACCAATTGCACAAGAGGTCACTGTTATAAACTGTTCCAAAAGCGTTACAGACTGAACAACACTAAACAAAGTTTCTTAAACAGAATAGTTTCGAAGTGGAATAAGTTATCCGATGATGCAGTTCTAGCTAAGTCGGTTTGCTCATTTAAAAACTTTATGTTAGCCTTTGTGAACTTTGGGATATAGGATTCAATCCTGAGAACCCGGAATTAATCATAAAGCAAGTGCTATTTTTTACTGGGAAATGCAACATATATTGTAAACTAAAAAAAAAACTTTCTTTTATCAAGATAGGCCTAGGCTTAGTAACGTACTATAAAAAAACACCGAAGTGCTACAAATCTCATCCAAATCGGGTATAACTTTTTCTTTTTCTTATGAACAGTGAACAAAATGTACAATAATTTGTTCCATTAGGGCCTATTATTAATTTTGTCAGAAGTTACAATTTGTACTTTCAGTACCAGTAATATAAATGGACTGCATCAAGAATTCCCGATGTCATGTTTTATTAAAGAGAATCCTTCATTTTCACCCTAACTGTTTATATTGAACTTACCATAAACTTGACTGCAAAACTTCAACTTCTGACTGACTCTCTTTATCTTTCATATTGCTAGTAACATCACGTTCATGTTTCTCACCACTGATATTGTTATTGATTCGCTTATTCGTTGATTCAAAGTCACAGGTACAACCTATGTTCATCGTTTGTGTTGATATTTCATTTTGAGACACTTCGTTTTGTGTTGACACATTGATAGTCTTAGGTTTCATATCAACTTGGGTAGAAAAATCACTTTTCATTATTAATTGTTCATTGAGCAAATTATGTTTCGTCTCATTTGTAGAGATACCCGTGTACTTTTGTACTTTACAAATTTTGTACGTTTGTGTTCCACATTTAAAAATACTGTTTGTATCCGTTTGTACTATAGAATTATTAGTAATATTGCAAATTCCAGGCTTATCAGTTTGAATTCCATGATTTGAGAATTTACTAATATCAGCCTGAGTTTGAGTTTGACAACTAGAGAAACTATTAACCCGTAAATCTGTTTGAACTCCGAAATTCACAAAATCGATTTTCGTTTGTATCGCTACATCAGTCTTCATACTCTTCATTTTAATATACTGTTGAAATTCTTCAAGTTCTTTCATTGTTATTTTAGGAAACAATGAATGTTTTTCAAAACACAATTCTTCATTCTTGTGACATCGTGAACTATCACATTTATGATCAAAATGTATTTTTGAAACATCGAACTCATAATCTTCTTTTCTGTTGAAGAACATTCTTTCGAGTTTAGGAACTTCATCTTTCAGGTAACTGGAAATTGTACTATCAGCATCGGAACTGGAAAAAAATTATATGGGAATACAAATAAATAAAGTTTTTGTTCAAAACATTCTTTACAAAGTTAAGAAAACTAATAATGTTTTACAGCGAACATCTTTTCTAAGATGCCAGTATTTTTAGTTGTTTAAAAAAGAACCTAATATGCTGATTAACTTTTCTAAGATTTAAAGACATGAGAAAAGTTCAATAGGTACACTTGACAAATATTCAAGTCTTACTGTTCTGGAAAAATAAATTAAACATTAAATAACTAAGTGAAAAAGATTATTTAAATATTTTGACACTTGGTTATAATTTAATTTTAGTCAATGTGTTTTTCATTAATCACATAATAATGTGTTAAAAGAAGGCCTCAGATAAAATATTAATTTACTTCCTAGATTTTGCTTGCTATAATTTATACTTGAAATGTGATTACACTATAATTTAGTGTGAAGATAACAATAATTGCTGACTATAACAACACTTAGAGATAAAACAAATCCTTCTAGCTTACCTTTCAGATCTTGCATCATAATTATCACATTCCACTACACTAGTTCTTTTATTAACAGATTTCTCACTACTTTCAACAGGTCTGAAAAATAATTAAAATATTCTTTTTAGTGACAAATTTATTACCAGTATTTTACTAATAATGTTTGGTACAATGGTACTCTAAAAAATATAATCATGAATTACTTCCTTATAAAGTAATAATCTATAGTCTACAGTACAGTTAACTTGTTTTATAAAGAAATTAAGCTCATTAAAGTAGGAAATTCTTCTGAAAATTAGGATTAATAGAAGGTTATCAAATCATTCAAAGTCAGACATTTAACATTTTTATTAATATTTTTATAAAACATAATTAACCTAGGCTATTCATAAGAATTCTAGTTATTATTTTAGAATCTCCTACTAAAAATCTGGATAAAATATTCCTGTTTATAAAAATATAAAAAAAAATGTTTTTCAAAATATAAAAAAAAATGTTTTTCAAAATATAAAAAGAAATGTTTTTAAAAATATAAAAAAAAATGTTTTTAAAAATATAAAAGGAAATGTTTTTAAAAATATAAAAAAAATGTTTATAAAAATATAAAAAAAATCAATTGTACTTACTTTTCTTGAGCAAGCTGATCATAATTGATTTTGGTGACTTGTACAACAGGCTTCTTTCTACAATGATCTACCAAATGACTATTGAACATTCCAACAACAGGATAATAATATACTTTCTTACAAACACAACAGGATGAATAATAAGTGTGCGATGATTCAACGTGATCCTAAAAATAATTAAATAACAATAGAATTTAAAAAAAATTAGATGCGAAATAACAGTGTGTGACTTTATATTTTAATTTCAATACTCATCTCCTTTCAGTTAGTCTTTATGTTATGCCAGATTATAAGTTTTCTTTTTATATTGGAGTATAATTTCTCCTTTACTAATGTTAAAAGAAAGCTTGTCAAAAAAAACCTTTAAAAAATGTTATCTCAATAAAAGAAACAACAGACTGTAAGAAAGATATTAGATTTATGAATTGGAGAATTATTTTCTTAATGAACAGATCTACAAAATAATAAATTGTTCAAGTTATGATGATATATATATGTTTTTCTTACATAAAGTTCTTCTTCATTATTATAATCCTTCTGACATATAAGACATGCATAAGTGGAATCATTTATATTGCTTATTGTTCCCTCTTCCTGAGTAATACGTTTCCTTGAAGGTGACTCACTCCTGTGATTTATCTTTAAATGCATATCTAAACAACCAATCCTCACAAAACTGAAAAGGAAAAAAATCGTGAATTAAATGTAATCATAAAAAATTATTGTTTATTTGTTAAGAATGTTTAAGTCAGCTAATTAATATTATTGTTTGCTGTAAACCATTAAGTATTGCAGTTATGTGGAATTTCTTGCTGTATGTGTTGTTCTTTTTAAATATGTTATTTTAGGGAAGCAGGAGTTTAAAAGTTTGAGTAAATAAGATAAGGAAAATTATATCAACACTAAAAGTTTCATAAGGTAGACTTATATCAAATGTTGTCAACTGAATGCTAGAGGTGCAATTTAAAGAATTCAATGATCTGATGCCAAATTAATATCCTTGATACCCACATGTAGGGAACTACCAAAATTGTCAATTACAGGAAAGCAGGTTACATTTTAACGCTTCCAACTTTTCATATGTTAATATCATACTGAAAGGTTTTACAATCAATGACATTCAAAACAAATTAACAGCTACAGAGCACAATTTCAAATAAATTCAATATTTAACTTCATACCTCTTCTCACACTGAAAACAAGGAAAAGATTGTGGTGTACTGCTAGCAATGTTTTTCCTTATAACATCATAATTTTTACATGTACAATGTTTTTTATACAACTGACATTCCCATTGATGAACTTTCATGAAGGATGGATCGGGAAGGTTAGGAATCGTTGTTGTTGTCTCGATGATTGCTTGTGTATCAGGATTTTCAGTCTCTGGCAGTTCAGGGACTTCTGAAACTTCAGATGGTACAAAGGAACTATGAACCTGGAACAGAATAATTATAGTTATGTTGTATATTGTGCAAATTACTGAGTTGTTTAGACAAAAAAACTATAACCATAATAGGCTAAAACAGTTTCAAATATTGTATATTTACATCAACAAATGTACTTCATTGGGATTTATATAATGCACACAAACAAATACTAAAATCAGTATATTATAATACTCTGAATGAAATGGCCATTTCGCTACCTATTGCCAATTTTTATTCATTACACTTCATTTTTTTACGTTGAATGGTATAATTTCTTCAACTTTAATCTGAATATAAGTCTATAGTCTATAAGATAATCTCAGGCTTAAGGACGGTGCCTTGTTGCCTCAATAATGGGGCGATTTGCTCTTTTTAGGAGTTTTTTGAAAACGTTGACACTTTCAGATGACACTATTTCTTCACTTAGATTGTTCCAAAAAACAGTAACTCGAGGAAGAAAACTGTTTAAAGTTTTAGTTTTTCGATAACGGTTTCTAAATAATTTTTTTGAATGACCTCTGGTATGAGTTAATTTGCAAGGAGGCGGTAACACACTGTTAACATTATGAGCTGGGAAACTGTTGTTGAGAACTTTGTAAATACACAATAGGTCCAGAGTTCGATGACGCTGCTGCATGGATGGAAGATCGAGAATTTTTCGGCGCTCTTCATACGGACGATTTCGTAAACTCGGACATAATTTTGTCGCTCGTCTTTGGACTCTTTCGATAATGTCAATATCTTTTTGAAGGTGTGGGGACCAAACGGGTGCACAGTGTTCTAATTTTGGGCGGATTACAAGTACGATACAGAGTTTTTAACGAGTCGTTGTTTATAAAAGTGAAAGATTTTTTCATTTCTATCAATATACAATCCGTATATAGTCAGTACATTTCTACTATTGATTTTATTCATTCTTTTAGTAACTAAAATTGATGTTATTCACCCGCGTAGCAGTTTGATGTTATTCACCCGCGTAGCAGTACTTGATCACAATATATACTTATGCAATACACAATTTTTGAATATTATAATATAATATTGTCTACCCGTATGTCAAAAATCCCATTCATTTTTGCTTCGAATTCAAATAACATACCGAAAAAATTATCCCACGTTAAAAAAAAGTTCATATATTAAAATTAAACTAAAATAAATTGTCGTTTTGTCCAATATATTTGAAAGTATTGTTGAGCCTCAGGTTTCCACAAACCAGTATGATGGCAAAGCAAATATGTTATTAAAAATCTGCGTCTCGTATGTATAAAAAAGTTTAAAGAATATGCAACATTTCATTTAACCAAACAATATATATTTTGTTCTGATTTATGTGCTTGGGACCCTCCACTTTTTAATACGGGCCTAAAAAATTCCTGATCTTAAAATAAACCACCTTTTCCTCTTTTTTTCTGACCCCTGGGTGGTAGAGCTTGTTATGTACTAGAGAAGCGCTTAGGTTGCATATGCTATCAGGATACCTAATATGCAAAGAATATTGTGATCATTTATTGTAACTTTTGTAAATGTTTGTTCTTTCCCCTTTCCAGGGATGAGTATTGGAATAAGGGGTGGGTATTCAAGTTCCAGGGATGAGTATTAGAATCAGGGGTGGGTATTCAAGTTTCAAGTATTGTACTAGGAATTAGAATTTTTATTGTTGATGTATTTTAGTTCCAAATTTGTATTTTTCAAATTCTAATTAATTTATATAATTATTTTCAGGAGCATGTGGGTTTAAATGTCACGGGATATATATTTTTAAAAAGTTACCTAATATTGATAGAAGTATTTTTACTAAAAGAAAAGAAATTTGTAATAGAATTTGAATTATAAAGAGCTTTAAAATTTGTGGAGTTATGCT
>JAQIWE010005058.1:0-10248 GCA_034698565.1 Campodea plusiochaeta
CAAATGGTCAACAATGGGTTTACCTGTCAAAACAGTTTGAAGACATAACCAGTTTAGGTCCGTAAGATATTGGAAACACTTTAAACCCCGTTTCACGTTAAAAAAATAGCACCTCTTCTTATTTTGACGGGCCCCCAAACCATATTGTTTACCACCCGCTGTGAATCTATTCATCAATGAATAGAAAGCAGAACTTAACAAGGTATTAAAGAAAATGTGCTATCTTTTAACGTGAAACGGGGTATATATAGTTATTTCAAATATTAAATTCTTGCTTCATTGTTGAAAAGTTCTTAGTATATCACTAATGTTGACCTAGTACATAGTCATACGAAACTGACCTCTATAATAAAACAAGTTAAATTCTTCGTCGCTAAAAGATGTCATTTGAGGAGAAAAATGTTGTTTCTCTCATTTCAAGTTTGTAATAAGTATTGAATAAACCACTGACGAAATAAGAACTTTCATATTTCAAAGAACGTTTCTCTGGAACCAAATTTTTCCTATTATTTAGGGGTTAAAGAAATCATAAATTATCCTCTTATAAATTATCTTTAATCTTAATCTATATGTTTAAATAATTTGATATTAAAGAGATTGCAAAGCATAGTGATATAGATATAAATGAAATTAAAATTGACTAATTTTTTAAACTAAGAATAAGAAAATTTGCTTCTAGTGGGCATCGAACCCTCAATCTTTGCCTATACATAGCTCCGTAGTCCAGAATAATTGTGTAAGAGATTCACAAAAGTCATGGTTTTATTACTACTCGAGCTACAAATTTTCTTCTTTTTCATCAATATGCATCAAAAACGATTTCAAAATACATTCATTAAATCTAATACATACTTAATCACCGTAACAAAATATAAAATCTCTTTAAAAACATCGAAAAAAAGAAATTGTCCATATTCAAGTTCATTGGCACCGACATGACTTTTTCGATATTTCACACACTTGAAGGTGTCAGTGACATCCCCTTCTTCTTTTTCTTGTTTTGTTTCATTGCACCTGAATCTGACTGTCACATAACTTTGGTTTTTTTCCTATAAAAGGATTCACACGATTACATCACCGATTGCAGCATTTCATACATCGCCGAGCTCTAACTTCCTTGGATAGAGATTTAGGAGGAAACTAAAAATAAATTCTGAGGAAAATTTCTTTATTGGAGGTGATTCTTAGAATTTGAACAGCTGATAAGCTTCAAGGTATTTTTGTGTTATGTAATTTGGGTAATTATAGGATGATGATTTTTTTCTTGAGGCATTCTTAAGTAATGAGATGCTAATATTGTGATTTATGGTTAATTAACAGTCTCAATTTTTTTTTTCGGTTCCGTTTTGGTTATGTATACGAAAATACAAAAAGTGGTTATGTATACGAAAATACAAAGAGTGGTTATGTATACGAAAATACAAAGAGGTTATGTATACGAAATACAGAGGCGGAATATTTTACATTTTGAGTTTAGTCAAAGAAATATAAATTTCTGATAATCAATTTACGTTGAATTTTTTTTATTGATATAATATGTACGAATTAGGTCAGTAATTTTCAAACTATGTAATTTAAACAAAATGAGGATGAAGTATAACAATATATTTGATCAATTCGTAAATTATACATGTAAAATAAAAATTCCTTGTGAAAATGATATCAAGTAGGATGAGATAAAATATACGATATAAAATTCGAAACACATTTTCTTAAATTTACTTTCACATACAAGATATTACAATTTTTTCAAAGTTGAACTTTGATATTATATTTCAAAAAATATTCGTGCATTGCATGGATCATGGGTCCACGGAAGAAGAAGAAGATTATATTTCAAAGAAATTAAAATATATACAATCATAATCTAATAGTTTTTCTTCGCCGTTTCATTGGCATAATTATTTATTGATATTACATAAAAAATGTGGAAAAGGAAGCTGTTCCACATAAACAACTTACATCGCCATAAAATATGCGGCAATTAAAATGATACCACATTTCATAGAAAACCCAAAGGCAACAAAAAGATTCCACTTTTGAATTATTGATACTTGAAAAACCGCATTTTGTGAGTTACAAAATATTAAAACTATGTCAAGATTCATATCAATAAACAATTAGCACATCTGCAGAAAAACTGATCTCGTTCTGGTACAAATTCAACTTTAACCAGACAGAGGGGGGGAGGGTGGTAAATAAACTGTTTTGTGGAAATTTTGAGCCAACCTATTTCTCAAGATAAAATAGAGGTTTTCTAAACCACAAATAAATGCATAAATATCCATTTACTTAACTGTTTTGGTGATTGAATCAATTAAGGCTTTCTAATTGGGATAACAGTAATGGTTTCAAGTCTAATTTGGCACCTATGGGCAGCTGCTGATGAAAGTCTTTACCACTTACAGATTAAATGTCCCGAAACAGAATGGATTTTGATTATCAGCATATCTTTCAACTATCAAAATTTGAAACAATTTACTGATAATTCTTATACTTTCAAATATAAAATTGTCAATTTCTCAGCTCTTACATAAGCTTGTTTATTTTTTATTTTTTTTTAAGTTGTGACTGCAAATAATGAAGTGTCAGTACAATAATTATGTTTGTGACTATCTGCAAATTCCTTCACTGAATAATTTATAATATTACTCCAACGAAAATCGAGAAAAAAAGTAATATTATGTAGTTTTGTTCAATAAATTACTTTATTACTGCAGTATAATGGCGATAATTATTACGATCTGAATTTAAACCCTCATTTTTTTCAGCGGGAAGCCATCTTTTCCAACACACATATCCCTTTTCACTTTCTTTGTTCTCTATTGTACTCGCTTTCCTTAGAGACCGCTAAGCTGTGTTGGAAAAGATGGTTCCCTTTTAATAGCAGTTTTACTTGGTTACGTTATGTTACTATATATACTAAGCACTGTTTATAATTTGGTTACAATTTATTAATTAGTATATTGATTACATAATAAATACAATTATGGATTATAGTACTCAGAAAAATATATTTCTTAATAAATTACAACCAAACTATAAACAGTTACAGTAGTAAAATAGTGTAACCAAGTAAAATTACTGCGGCGATCCAGTAAATGGCAATTTAGAGAACTACCTAAATATACACATCTTCAGCATATTATACGTATCAAATAAAGGGGTACATTGACATTATCCTACATACATTCTAATTTAAAAACAAAAATCGATTAGAACGTAACCACTATCTCGTCTGAGAATACCACGTTTATCGCCAAATAGCAAAAAGAACATTACCGATTCTCGCATTAAAATCACCTGGTTTATCTTTCATTTCCTAGCGGAAAACTAAGTGCCAACCGGTATTTGCTCCGGCTCGGACAGTAAGGACAATTTAATAGTTATAACGGATTGAAATTCGCACTTGAATACATAAGAAAAATACTTGTTTATTGATGTGCATGACGAATTTTTTGCTTCATGGGGAATATTTTTAATGTTTTCGTACAAAAATAAATATCTTAAAAAGCGAACTCGAAATCCTACGAGTGTGTCCGGGCCGTTATATCCTTTTCTGGATGTTTCTGCTAGAGTTGTTCCGAAAATGATCGCACAAATACCCTTCCGAGATTTTTATAGCATCTATAAAAAGGTTCTTAATATTTTAAGTTGACTAATAATAACTTTAATATTCTAATATGGTTTTATTCTATACAGAATAGAACTACTGTCAGAATTCATATATATTATGTTCATCATAAATTTTACATTTAAAAAATTAATTATATTTTCATTTTCACAATCATCTGTAATTTTAGAATCATAAACACCTAAATTGTATTTTAAATCAGGAAATTTTAAGTCATTAAAATTAATAGTTCTTCTTTGTATATTTTCACAATATTATTTTGTTTTATCTAATAGTAATGAAAATGGTCTGTTTTAATATTACTGTACAAATCCTTATTACGGGCATGTATTCTCAAGGGCAAAACAACATGCATAAAAATAGTTCACAAAATTAACTTTGTATAATGCTTTTTAGAATTTAATAAAGTAAAACCATAATATTACAATGTTTTAATAATATGAAAAAATGTGTGCAAAATCTACATTATCAAATTTTATTTTTGTTCGTGGTTAAAGATAATAACTTAGGACCTACATTTATTTTTCAGTTATACGGCAATGATCAAATTTCTTTATGATACCAATTTTCATAAAAATTAATAGCAAATCAGATAAGCTTTCTTAATTAAAAATCATTTACAATTTTAATTCGAAAGTAACATACCTTCACAATTTTTTTTCTCTGTATGGGAACTATTCCTACTTTAAAATAGCAACATAATTTCATTATTTACTGCTTGTATATACGTGAACCATACACCGGATAATGTAACTAATATACCGTCTGACCTTGCTTGTACAGTATTCTTTTTAAGAACAATACTTCGCAAAGTTCGGACGCCCTATATAAAATATATTATACGTTATAGGAGAGTTGAAACTTGAATGGAAACTAATTTTTCTAAAACGACAAAGAAATATTTTTTGTTCAGGTTTATAATTATATAGTTTGGTTTCTACTCCATCAATAAGAAGGAAAATTAAAACTAAATCTTTTTCGGGATATTAAGCGTTTTTCCTTACACAGAAGCTATTTTCTTATAGTTAAAAATAGTTCACGGTTTGTAAGATAATACAAGTTTAGAGTTTCATTAATTTTAACTTTAAGTTGGTAGGAAAATTGTGATTAAAATAAGGAACTTGAGCAATAGAATGATATTAATTAATAAGTTCTGGGATATTTAATTCATAAGTTGATGAATAATGTAGATGGTGTAAAGTAAAATAATAATAACAGATTTTTATCAAATAGTTATACCATGAAACATTTATATAGAGAAGTCAAAGGGGGCAATGTACAATGCTAATAATTTTAAATTACATTATTAGAAGCTTTGCAAGGGACTATATATTATAAATGAAAAGTTTTTAACTGAAAGTAGTCAGTTAAATAAAGTAGTCAGTTAAAAACATTTCATTTATAATGTTAATAATTATTTAGATGGTTTTACCCCTAGCAGTTGATATAACAATAAAATACGAAGACATCAGCACAATTTTTTCTTTGTATTTTATTGTTATATCAACTGCTAGGGGTAAAAACTATTTAAATGTTAACATTATACCATGAAACATTTTAACAGTTTATTTAACATTCTTTTCATTTCAATACTCCAGAGTACCGTATTACCATCTAGTGATTTCGACTCTGATTATATAATTAATGTTATTATCACCTGAAATTAATTAAATCCAATATAACTGCCATGCTATCACCTCTTTAATTAAACAGTGACCATCATCACACGAAGAAAAACAAACTTTAATTGATTAAATAATTATACCACTAATTAAATTGATATGACTTGATATAAAAAAGGTTGAAAATGATTTTACGATGTTGATATTATTATCGAAATTAATTAAACTGCACACGTAATCAAAACAAAAACACCACTGTTGAAAAAAATCCTACACTTGAATAAGACTTACCGAAATGAAACAAAGTCACCAAAATCCTTGATAAAAAAAACTACAATAAGTAAACAAAAACTACATGTCACTAACTGAAATGGCACTGCAGTAAGCTTCCGCTAAAAAACTGAACTATACAACAACACAGGAGTTCGTGAACGGCCGCACTCTCCCTTGGATGCTTCGAAAACGAACTGTTCCACATCGTAGAGCTATCCTTTCGCTCGGATTTTTTTTTCTCTTCGTGCACAGGTGAAGAAATTACACCTGTTTGATCTTCGAGGGCAGTCGGATAAGTTCGGAAATCTTCGGGGAGAAAAGGGGGGCGATTGGTGGGATTTGATGTTCGATGGCGGGATGTAGTATAGATTTGTTTTTTGGGATTTGGAAAGTTCTTTTTGGAGATTTTCTGGTAGTATTTAATGCTTAAAGTAAATAACGGGAGTTAACCAGAAATTGCACTCGTTTTGGATATCAAGATTAGATATATGTTTACTTTTACTTTAAGTTCAGTGTTCTCTCTTGTTACCGAAAATGA
Organism: Campodea plusiochaeta; assembly: GCA_034698565.1. Lineage (NCBI taxonomy): Eukaryota > Metazoa > Arthropoda > Diplura > Rhabdura > Campodeidae > Campodea > Campodea plusiochaeta. Next base: position 6,068 of record JAQIWE010005058.1, read on the forward strand.
TTGGCATGTAATTTCTAATTTTATCCTGCCGTCCACTGTCCAGCGTTTTGGAGTAAATAAGACCGTGACAAAAAATTAGAATTCTGAATTCCATTAATATTATTATCCACTTACCAAAGAAATAACATGGCAAAGAAGCATCGGCGGAACTAGACCATTCCTAATGGAGGGTCAAAAGTACCTAAAAAGCTGACATCGTCGGAGACCGTCCGAGAAGAGCCACCATGGTTGGAGCCAGCGTAGAAAATTTTGAAAATTTATGGTGAATACTCCTTATTTTAAATCCTTTTTATTAATATTTCGTAAAAATCTGTTTTCTTTTTTCTAATATTTTTCACTTTTTATTGTTTTAGATGCATTTTTCTGATTTTTTAAAAAAAATTTCCTCTTCCGGTTTTCGAAACTTAATGGGTGGGCAGCTGTAGTACCGCCTATGCAAAGAAGTGGAGTGGTTTAAATTGAAAAATAAATTGTCTGTGATCAGATTTTCCCCTAATTTATTTATATTTTGACTGTTAAAGTGTTATATAATCAAATTTACATAACATCAAAATAATTAAAAGAGAGGAAAAAGGTATATGAAAAACAGAAAATACAATTATTAATAGTTCTTTGCTGGTATTTACAGTTTTTATTTGGTCTACAACCATATTTTTCATTTTCTCTGTTTATATTATAAAATCTCACAATAAATATACTAGTAATTTAACATTTAAATATAACAAGTTATATAATATTATTATTATTATTATTATTATAGATAAAAAGGTGTATTCTTTATTATCAAATGCACAGGGTCATCACATTTTTGATGCAATAATGTAAATATTTCCTGCACCTGTCCATTGTTAATATGTATTTTTAAAAAGTAATATTTTGAAATATTTTTATTTCAGCGTCAATGTTTGAATGGTACAAGTGAATCTGAAGTATTAGTAGAGAAAGGTTTAGAATCAGTTGAAGGTATTGCATTGGATTGGATAAGTAATAATTTATATTTTGTTGATGGTGTAAATGCAAAGATTGAGTTAATACGTACAGATGTATCACATACTGGGAGAATGAGAAGAGTTGTATTGGAAAGTCCTGACCTATCTAAACCGAGGGGAATTGCATTACATCCAGAGAAAGGGTACGTCTAACAATAATTTATCTAGTGGTATTTAAAGATTGTTTTTCAAAGTATTTTTGTTCGTAATACTTTTTTACTCGAGTTATCTAGAATAGAATAGTTAAATCTTGTTTGAAAGTATGAACTTGTATAAAATTTGGTTAGTACTAAATACTTTACATACTGAATAAGTGTACGTAACATTGATAACAATAATAATCCATTAATAACAAAATTATACGTTGCATAATTACTCAAGTTATTTATTTGTTTGTTTATACACTTTGTAACATGTAGGTTTATACTGTATTTTATGTAAAATGTTAACTGCATGATAGAATGATTGCCTCTACATGTCTTAATAAAATCATTAATTCGTTCATTTTCTAAAATGATGAATTTGAAAATTTTAGATGAGGCTTTATTGGCAATTTTTGCTTATGTACACTTGCCGTTATGTTAGCCAAATTACATTTTTGTAATTGAACTATGACTCTATGACTTTCAAAGAGATTGACTATTTTTCATAACTATTAATTGCTTGGTGAAAACTAGTTTGGTTATTTGTTTCATAATATATAATCTATGTGAAATTTTGTATAAATTAGTTTGATGTTTTGGACTGACTGGTCAAATGAAGAGCCATGTGTTGGAAGATCTACATTAAGTGGTACTGATGTAAAGAAGATTGTAAAAGCACCAAATATTCTATGGCCAAATGGAATAGCTGTTGATTATATGACACAAAGGATTTATTTTGTTGATGCTAAAAAAGATTACATTGCTTCAGCTGATTTGGATGGAAATAACTTCAAAGTGCTCATTCATGATAATGTAAGTTATGTTTGTATTGTTTATTGTTATGTTGAGCTCTTCATATAAATACAGTATGGAATAACAAAAATATCAACAAGTACTGCTATTTATTTAATATCGATCTTGAATAGATAGTTTAAGCTCACAGGTCTTTGATTCATATTTGTTAAGTTTGTCCTAATGTCAAGTTTTGTTTGATAATGATATTACATAAATATCAAAATATTACTACAGTAGTTATATACAGTTTTTATTGGTCTTTATTACTCCATTTTGACAAAGTTAATTAATATCGATCATAGAAATGTGAATATTATGGGTTCATTTAACTGGATATTCCAAACATTTCTGGAGTAACTAAACACTACTAAAAATTATTAACTTTAAGCACCATTAGATTACTATTTTTTCTGTTATAGGATTTTAAATGGATATTATGTTGAATAAAGTTTATAATAGCGGCAGTTACCTTTGTTTATTCTTTTCCTTCACTAGTGAGTGTTATATAATTATATTTTTTTTCTAGGATAAGATATCTCATCCATTTGCTGTTGTTATATATAAAAATGTAATGTTTTGGGATGATTGGAATCAGAAAGCAATTTATATGGCTGATAAAGATCATGGAAAAGGAATTCGTACTGTCAGAACGAACCTTCCTGGACTTATGGATATGAAGGTAAAAAAATCTTCAGATATTGTTTCGCTACTTAAATTGTGTTTTCTGCTTAAAAAATTGTATTTGTAAAATTGTGGTGATTCTTATAGTCAATACCCATGCGAGATTTTCAAAATACAGTAAAAGTTAGGTTATAATAAAGTTAATGACTAAATACTGTAATGTTCTTGAATAAAAATTATCATTGACGTTTTTCTTACAAGTGCATTTCATTAATTTTTAGGAATATAGATTTGTGGAATTGGATAAGAAGAAAAGAAATGTTCTTATGATTTAAATAACAGTATTATTTTTCAAGTGTGTAAAGGTTATTTAAACATCTTTTTCTATGTTATTTTATTCAGTTGTATGCTCACACAGTTCAACAAGGTGAAAATCCTTGTAGTAATTCAAGTATCTGTCCATACATTTGTGTTGGAATGCCTATGAAGAGTTATGCATGTTTATGTCCTAAAGGAATGGCTGTAACAAAGAATCTTACAAGTGGAAATGAAACATGTTCTTGCCCAGATGGAGAAACTCCGAAAGAAAATGGAACTTGCTCAACAGGTAGGAAACAATAAATTCCAAGAAAAGCTTATCATTGTCTCATCTAGTTTTTTTTAAAGGTGTTTGTTATGTCATTTCTTGTTACAAAATTACGAAGTATGTTTTTAAAAACTAGTTTGGTTCCACACATCAGTAGTAAATGAGGGCATATCGTACTTGAAAATTAGTTTGATAACAGCTTTTTAAAAATGAACCATTCTGTAATAGATAATAGTTTTTAAAAAGAGTTCAAAGAATCTAGTTTCATCAAAATTGTATGCAATTGTAATTCTGTATTGTAGTTAATGCTGTATTTTAGAGTGACATTTTATCTCAAATTGTCACATTTTGTTCATTGTTTAATCAGATTTATCTGTAATACATAACTTTTCCTTATAAAGAATCATTTTTTTTTCAAGACTCATTAACAAGCTCTCCTTTATAATATTTAAATGTTAAATTGAAATACAGATCTAAGAATGAATATCTTGTTGATAGTTTATTTTTTATTTATAGTGAACAACACATGTTCTGGTGAACAGTTTACATGTAATAATTCAGTTTGTATTCCTAAATTGTGGGAATGTGATGGGGATAATGACTGTGGAGATAATTCAGATGAGGTAAGGAAATTCAAAGTTGGGGAATGTTTTCAACTTTACTTTGTTAAATTTAAAGATCAAGTAACAGGTTAAACCGTGTTTTGTGATATTTTACTATAAACATAATCTTCAGAACATATTAAATACATAACCAACTCCAATATAACAATTTCCTTGTGGAACAGCAGCTACAAAACGATAAGTGTTCATTGATTTCGAATCTTGATGACGTAACACTGCTATTGTGCTATGTAAAGTTTAGCATTCAGGATATATCAGCGGAATGCAGGGGAAAACTTGTTTATGTTACACTGCTGCATTAATATACATACCAGAAGTAAAATTCATGCTTCAAATTACCTGCTGTTGACGATGATTCTTCGATTTCGTACTCTCGGAGAGATGTGACATCACACCTTTTTTAACAAAGTGTTTTTCTCCTTGT
>JAQIWE010005059.1:0-10248 GCA_034698565.1 Campodea plusiochaeta
ATAGTTACAGGTGAGTAAAAGACTGATGCCCTTATTCCATGTACTATTCAATAATGTATGGGAAAATGGACTTTTCGGAAAATGTATATGAGATAGAGAGAATGTAGAATTTTGTAGTCTAGATCTGGAGTTGGGGGTATAAGTTCGATGTTATAATAATACTATGAAAATAATATTCAGTTTCGATTAGTTTCTCTTTTGCGTTTTTCATTGCTTCTAAAGGCAGTCTCTCCTATCAAAAAATCATCAGAACTATATCGATAAACTGTATAATGGCTTCAGGTACTCAAGACAGTTTCTCTATCCGTGTGGTACCTTTACGGAATTCACTAACTCGTAAGTGAAAAAAGAAACGCATCCAACTCTGTTGAACAGTTTAAAGTTTGCTTGAATACTGAACTCGAAGTTAAAGGAATATTAGTCCTATCGCTTGACGTTAACAATGATCTAATCCTTACGGTTTCACTAACTATCAATAAACTAACTTATTATAATATTATGAGTGACAGTTCTTATTGTTTTACATGTTGATAACGAGTTAATTTTAAACACTGAAACTGTAACTGGCTGTAATATTCAACAAAAGAACTTTAAAGCTAGTTTTCATTTCCTTCTTGAATTCCAGTTCTTTTGACACATCTCCTTCAAATATTTAAGTTCTATGTTAATCATAATAAGTTTATCATAATAAGACAAGATTCTATGTTAATCATTTCTTCTATTTTTTTTAAGATATTCTCTTTTTTTTGCAATAATTTCTCTTGTTATATACTGTATTTAAAATAAAACCCAATAGAGTAATGTAAATTCTTAATGACCTACTGACAAATACTTCATCGTTTTCAAGTTTTCAGTACGCAAATACATCATTAAATTAACTACTCAGGTTGAAATTAGAAATCAGAATATAAATTAGTTGAAAAAAAAAACAGATATCTTATTATACCTTTATTATTGAATAAATAACCTGACCTTTGACCTTTTTGTGAGAACTTAATTGTAGTTAACCTAATGTATAAAGTTCTTAATTTAAAAACAAACACTGCTTATTATCTTTGACATTGATATCTGCAGCTTTATACCGCCGTTTATATTGTCACAATAATTATACTGTTTGTATACCATTTATAAATCAAACTGTATCTATGTCTTTTAAAAGATGTTCTTGAACATGTGTATATAATTGAATCAGTTTTTGAGTGAGTAAATAAGTTAGACTAAGTGGTTTTTCGCTGGGGATGAGACTTATAATCTTATAATGAAATCTACGAGCGAGCGAGGACTGTTGGTACAAGCGTGTAAATAAGCGTTTTGTCTATAGAATAAGTGTATAGTTTATATAGAATAAGCATACATTCTATAGAAAAACGGAAGCATAGTGAAATCGAAGGTCGATGTTGCGATATTTATTGTCAGAAAGAGCTTAAAAGTGCGAGTGGATAATATCGCTTTATTTGCTCAACAAATAATGTATTTATAGATCTATCTGTATAAATTAAAGAAAGTAAAATTTTCTGAAGAGTTTTAAAGGAGTTATTCCTATATGGAAGTGTTGGAACTGCTGGAACTAGATCTATCCTATTTAAATTTGTGGGCAATAGAAAATAATTTATCATGTTACAATCGTAGCGTATTAGAAAATTAAGAGCCCTCCACCTAAAATTAGAATTCAGAGTGGCCAATATTCGAAATTTGTATTACTCGCCAGGTAAGGTCTCAAATCGTTGTTTTTATTTTGCAATGCATTCGTCATGATAATATTCAAATATATTTGTGAAAATTCCCCGTTTAATAAACAAAATGGCCGTCTGTAGAGACAAAAAGTTCAGTTTGTTTAATGCTAATTATAATTTAACAACTGACAGGATCTTAAAAACAAATATCATAATGGATTATACATGTAAAACAACATTCTTATATCTTTTCATTATGTCATTAATGTATCATGCCAATGATTAAAAAAATAATTAAAATCGTCATCATATTTTCTGTCGTAAACTATCGTAAGTAATACTAACTAAAAATTTGGAAAGATATAAGAAAAAAAATCTTCATCCTGAATCCAATGATACCAAACACTACATAATTACTTAAAAAATAGCATTAAAATAATATTGGATTTAACATGGGATGCAATATGCTGAAACTCAATTTTCATTCTGGGCGAAGGAGCCTTAAATGCAACATAAAGAAAATAAAGAGAGTTTATCTCGACATTGTTATGGAGTTGCATATAATTCTTATTCAACTTGAAATATGATCTGTCAAGTAGATAAAAATTTCCAGCTTTCCAGAAAATTCTGGAAGCATCTCTCAGATCCCTGCTATACAAAAATACGACATCTTCAATGCCATCTTAAATATGACGCAAAAGAAACATCCGAAAGATATTTCTTCATCAAAAGTATAACCTCAAACAACTTTTTTTCCAGATATCCTGCATAATAACCTCCAAGCACCTTGCGTCATTGAGGCGTCACAATCACAGAAATAATACGACAAAAAGAAGATATATTTGGAAATTATATCCCCCCCTTCAGATAGAAACACGTCGTGACGTCATCGCCAGAACGTAGTTAATAGTTCCCCTGGTAATCTGGTTTATTTTGGATGTCCTCAACGACGTTCGGAGTGAGGGATAATTACTGGTTTGTGTTGTATTTTTAATCCCCTGTAATGTATACTTGCCACGTACACAATTGAAGCGCTTAGGTTGCAGAAGTGTCTAGGATACGGAAAAGATCGGATGGAAATGGAAATGGAGGATGGAAATATATAAAGAAATATGATATTTAAAAATAAATAAACAAGTTATGTGAATTCAGATTAAGAATAGGTAGCCTTCTAGAGCATCATACTCGTAATTCAAAACAGTAGTTTATTCATTCAAATGTTTTTATTTCTTCATAATTTGTTTTTCAATGTAAAGAATCGAGATAATAAATTTAATTTACAACTCATTGATCGCAATTCCTTGTTTAAATTTTATAATAATAAATAAATATCTTTGAAAATTAAATCCAATTAGGCCTACCATATATTCCCAACTCAACTGTAAAGTGACTCGCATAAATCCTAGGAACTACTTTATTATAAATGACTCCACTTTTACGGATCTGAATTTTTTTATCATCTGAACTGAGAAACATTTAAAGGAGTATTTTTTCACAGCGGGAATAATCTTTTCCAACACACATAAGCCGTTTTACTTTCTTTATTCTCTATTGTACTTGTTTTCCCAAGAGACTGTTAAGCTGTGCTGGAAAAGATTATTCCCGCTGTGAAAAAAATACTCCTTTAAAGCAATAAAAGATTTAAAATAATTATTGGAGAACGACGACGAAACTCCATAAAAGTTCTATGAAGTTTTTGTAACTTTGATTCTTTTTTTATTTGCATGGTTTTAAAGAATATAATTAGACATCGTAGTAAGCTAACATAGTTCCATTATTACCAAGCTGTTCCACATTCATAAGTAAACGTCATAAATTAATTTTACCTGAATTCGAAATTATTATTAGATTCTGAATCGATTTTTCCGTCTCTTTTGTCCAAAGTTAATTTACTTGAACTGAAACTGCAATTAGACAAAGAATGTTGACTTAACTCTTCAAACAAATTATTTCCAAGACTATTATTTTCCTTCTGAGGGTTATTCATTGTTCCCATTCGAATTAACTTGAACTTCGACCTTGACCTCCAAAAAGCAATTGATGATTTACTTTAACTCCGCTGTTTTACACCGTCTTGTGGCCATAAAGTACAGAATGGAAAATCGATGTCGACAGCACAGCATATGGTTCTTTGTATTTTAATGGAGAGGTTGACTCACAGGTGGCGTTGGTGGTGCGTAAGGGTTGGAAATACGAGATATACGTTTTGCGAAAAGTTATTTTAAATTATTCACATTGTAAGGAGGAGAACATGTAAAGTTATACGGGCGTTGATTTGAACTGTTCTGATGTCTTATTTGTAATTGTAATAAGAGAAAACGAATACTTTAATATTCGACTGAAATTACTAAATTTGGAAAGAGCAAAATAAAACTATGCATGCGTTTGTACTTGTTAAAGATATGTTTATAGTACTAATACTATAGTTCTGTACAAAAACTATAGTGCTTCCAATATCTTACGGACCTAAACTGGTTATGTCTTCAAACTGTATTGACAGGTAAACCCATTGTTGACCACTTGTTTGGGTGGTTCAAATTGGGTATTTTCTATACAATTCGCAGGATGGTCAAAGAAAACTAATAAGTCAACAAAGGATTATCAGTTGTTGGAATGTCAGAAACACACTTGATGGGTTAACAGGTTTTGGGTTCGTAAGATTTTGTATAAAGTATAATTGCTTGTTGCTTAAAGTCATTCTGATAAAGTAAGCTATTCGATACTTTTTTTACACTTTAGTCAGTATATGAAATGTTCTCTACTGTATTCTATACTATTTACTACATTATTGATTCCAAAATTGAACCTATATTTCACAACCTTAATGATATTTAAGATTAGTTGTTTAATAAACTGAAGTGTGTGTATTACAGAAGTATAACAATCGATCAATTAGTATATGAGTGAGGACAAAATGGTTGACCTGATGATGTGGACTCTTGTATATAAATAATTAACCATTTTATTCTTTGACTTATACATGTACTCTTTTATGATATTGTGGCAATTGTGCTGTCCCATAATGGTACTTTCAACATTAACTTTCAACACCCAGTAAAGGAACAACATAAAGAACCGTTTTCACTTTAGAAAATTGACGATTTTGACAGGAGAAAGTTTTGTTTACATAGGAAAACAACGGCGATTCTTTTGTTAAGGTGCTAAATCTGTCAAACTATGCTAACGAGAATAGATCCTTTAGATTTTGTAAGCAGTATATGCGTATTTGATATTTAATTTCATAAGTAATATTTTAAATTACTCACCCATCTATAGGTAAGGATCTCATAAATAAGCTTCAAGTCTTGAATTTTTCATCTCGTTGCAGAGAATGCAGACTCAGAACCTACTTCAGTTTATATACTCTTTTCAGATGTTTCTCCTTTAATATAATATAGTAAAAACTTTCTTCAGTAGATATAATTGAGAAAAAGTTTGACTGAAAAAAAAAAAGCTTTCTCTGGAGTCTCTCGAGAAAGCCTTTACTCTATTATTAAAGCGAAACATTTGGTATTTCATGTATTTTTTCAGTGGATAAAAGGGGGAAAAGAAAGAGAATACTGTTAACAGTGCATATCGTTAGTATAGTTGTTTTTAGAAACGCAGTTTAGTTCTCTTTTAAAGACGTTATACAAAACAATAGCATCACAATAGTTCATGTTCCTTCAGTTCTACAGATGATTGATTAATGAAAGTATGAATGCGATATATAATTATATTTACCGACCTCTATCATAATTATTGGTGTCATCGGGTGTCATGTAGTATATCTCTTATAATGTAAAACAGTAGGCCTCAGTTAAACAGTAGGTCTCAGTATCTTTCGGATCCTTCAAATACCATGACAGTAATTTTAAAATTTTATTTTATATCAGTTTTCAGGATAGAAGCTTTGTTGATTATTTTATTATAGCGAACAGCAGAAATTTGGAATGACCCAACTCCTGTAGGCCTAGTTAACAATATTTCCATTCTCTACGCAGTATTACTAAAATGCCAAACAAACAACTAATGGAATCAGCTGCCTCTGAGTATTCAATAGCGAAAAACATTTTAAAAGTCAGTTCAGTTTTTTTAGTTCAGTAATTTCACAAATGAATGCTTGATGTTGTTTGCCCATTTTTATAAACATTATGTTCGAAAAGAACACATCCAGATAAATAGTATACCAGCGTTGCTATGAATGTTTCACTGTTGAATTTCCCAACACTCTGTAGTGTTTTATCATCAAATTTCCACTGCACTCCTGGTCTAATTTGATTTCAGTTGTACTTGAATGTATATATATATCGTCCTGCCTGATGTTTAACTTAAACTCTATACAGTTTGTATAAATGCTCTCATTTACTTAATGAGCATAATTACACTTGAACATCACCGCCATCATGCGACGAACTCACGCAACTATTAATAGACAATACCTGCAACCGGATAATACCTACTATTAAATATCTCTATTATTATTATAAAAACTTTCAGCACCAGCAGCAAATGGTATAGCCATAAGGGGGAATGGAAATGATTAATAGGGAATCCACCCCCATTTTCCATGGCAATTAAAAATAATTATCGATGGCAAAACTTTTGTTTGATCTTTACTGTGATGAGGAAGAAAAGGAAAATGGCGTCGTTCCACCGAACAGATGACTACACAGTGCCACAGTGGATTCTCAATTCATATTATTATTATTAAAGGTTTGGCAGGATCTTTGTGGATTAAACAATGTGGGAAATGTTGAACGAAAAATGGAATATGAAGACAATAGATAATCTGTGAAGCGCCAAAAATATTTTTAGATTTATTTTTGTGAGTTTTCTGAAATTGGCAATGCTTTTAGGCAATGAAAAATTCAGCTTTAGTGAACAAAATTCAATAACATTCGATCTTATGATATCAACTCAGAAGAGAAACAATTTGAGTCTAATTGTTTCAGAATAAACCTTAAAGGCCCATTATTTTTCAGAAAGAATTCCCGTTTTCCAACACAGATTAAGGGTCCCTGGAGGACGCAAGTATAATAGAAAGCAAAGAAAGTGAAACGGGACTTGCGTGTGGAAAATCGAGACCTGCGGGGAAAAAAATACACGTTTAACAAAAGCTCGAAAGTGTTTTTCCTCATCTTATCACATTATCTGAATGGGATAATCTAGAGATTACTCTATCAACATACACTATAAAGCTTCTCTGACTTAGATTTGTTTAATAGATTTCAACATGTTTTAACATTAACATTAAATATTATTTCATATTTTCATTGAATTTGAAACTGTATACTATCAAAGACATTTGCTTTAATTGTATTGCTGTAAGAGATTTGCATTGATAAGGTGCGCACAACTAGATGAGAAAAAAGTTGAAAACGATGTGTAGAGAAAATTAATCTAAAGTCCTTCCAAAATCTTACGGACTCAAACTGGTCATTATGTCTTCAAACTATTTTGACTGGTAAACCCATTGTTGAACACTTGTTTGGGTGGTTCAAATTGTGTTTGTTCTATACAATTCGCAGGCTGGTTAAAGAAAACAAATGGATTATGAATTGTTGGAATGTCAGAAACACCCTTGATGGGTTAATTGATTTGGGTCCGTTAGATTTTGGAAACACTTTTTTCATCAGGAATTTGACGATTTTAGTAAAAAGAAACTGATTTATTTATACATTTTCTCAAAACATGAGATCATTTTATAATGCAATAATTTTTTTCGCTCGTCATATATTTTACTTTAAATACTTTATTAATATTATTATCGTATTATTATGACCAAAGTTGACATTCTCTTGAGAATTTTTTACATTTAACTCCAACATCTAACCCAGAACCTACACCAACGAAAAAATCACCCGGAAAAGAGTTTCCTAGGAGCAATTCATTTTTTTACTACTACTCCGTTGACTACCTCAGCGCACCTAGCAGCTGTTTATGGTACTAGTACATATAAAAGTGTTTAAAAGTTGAACATTCCCCAAACAACACGTAGAATTACTTAACTGTAGTAGACTTTATGCTAAAAGCTTATTGCTGTTCCCACGTTTGTTTATTGTTCAGTGGAATATATTACTCTCGTCGTTACAGTGTTTTTGGAGGTAGTTAGTACGGTGGGTAATAGCGAGAGGGCGGGGTTTGTTGGAAAAAATATTGGTTTGTTGTGTAATGGGCTCGTGATATCAAGTGGATTTTTTGGCGAGGAATTTTCTAAGTGGTTCAGAAATTGTGGTGGAATTCGCTACGGTGTTTAACGAAGTCGTTTATGGTAATGGTTATGGAATTCTGATGATTTTTCACTGGGTAGAAAATTTATTGTTAGTCTATGTATCTGAAATGTACACATTATTATTATATCTGAAATTTGAAATTCGATTTGTGAAGCACTAAAGCTTTAATTTTGATGTTAAAGGGGTATTTTTCTTAATGGTTAAAGGGGTATATTTCCAACACAGCGTATCGGTTCCATGGGAAAGCGAATACAATAGAGAACAAAGAAAGTAAAACGAAATATGTGTGCTGGAAAAGATGACTTCCCTCTGAAAAAAAAACACAGGTTTAAATATTTCAATTTACATAATAACGAAAAAAAAATACTTTGTATATTCAGCATGAGCCTAATACTGCTTGATGCGAGTTTGCATAATAATGTGCAATGAAATATAGATGCTATTATTTTCAAATAATTACCCAATAGTAACATATATTGTCAGAGCTAAACACAGTCAGAGCTAAACACTACCTCATTCAGTCAATTCATTTTAAAATTAGATGTTCTGAAATACAACAGAAAGACTTTTCTATAAAAAAATTAATGTCCTGCTTCAAATTGTTGTCATATAGGTTAATTCTTTTTAGCGTTTTACAAAAGAAATTATGAATCTGAATTTTAAATTGATAATTGATTTGCTTTTATCCGAACTTGACAATAGAGAGCATCGACCATGTTACTGCATGGTTTTACTTTCTTTCTATCTGAACATAGAGTTATCAGAAAAATGGCGACACGATGAATTCCACTTGTTGATGATTGCATAAATAAAAATTCTACTGTATACTTTACATATCACACCATTATACATTACACTGTATATCATTAGATCATTTTGATGCCCTCTGTTTGAAGTAGTAGGGCGCGTTACTCGAGGCAATAATGACGTGCAAACGACTCACATAATTCCACGAAATGAAACACTTTTTGGTCGAGTCGTGTACTGTAGAGTAGAGGAGTGAGGGAGAACTTGATGGTGTCATATAGTATAGTGAAGTCAAACGAATCAGCAGAAAAAAGAACTTACTTTACTTTTATTGAGCCACAATACGACTGCACAGAACAACACAACGTAGACAGGAACTCAACTGCAATGGTTATCAAACAGTGATACTTTTATCATGATGCTGGTTATTTCAAATATTTTTGACGATTTGTTATGTTTGTGAACCTTGAATTTTGTTAAATACCTGAAATGGCGTATAGATTCAATATAATTAATGATACATTTACCAATTTCCCAGATACATTATTTTTAATGATCCTATTTGGAATGATCTGCCTATAGGCCTACGTAAAATCTAAAATAAATCAAGTAGGCTTATAAGATTCGAATCAGTACTATTATTGGATTACTTTATTTAGAGTTTAGATTAGATAGCGAAACAACTCTTTGTAGACGTGATGTTGTAAACGGATGAAAATGAAATGGCCTATTTATTCAATTAGTATTTTAAATTTATAAATTTAAGTGTTATTTTCTTTAGAGGCTTTTATTATGCCTCTGGTAATGATGAAATCTTGAGTAGACCTAGATATTATTTCACGGTGATAAAAATAATTAACCAGTGAATTTACGAATTCTAATTTTTCTCCCATACATGTATGACTGTCAAAATTTCATTGTTTCGACGAACCAATTGATATCCAAAAACAGTCCATCAACAACAAAATCACTCCCCCCCCTCTTCGTCTGCCATTTTGATTTCCTGGCATCCTTCTCCATTGCCACGTGTTGTTAGACACTGGTATCTCCCTTCCTCCAACTGGCTGTTGGTATCTCAAATGCAATGGACTTTTCACTTCATCCCATCACTTTCTTTTCCTACCAGTTAATTGGATCCTTTCCATTCAAAGTGGAAGAAGGAAACCTACGTAGGACGCTGGAGAAAGAAGAATATTCGATGAGACTGTGGGACGTACATTCGACCAACACTGCTGTGAGGGTTTCGATTGCTTTCTTGCGGTTGGAAAATGCGGTTTGGTCGATTGGGGAGATATCAAGTTTTTTACCATTATTTCGGCTGATATCTTAATGTTACGTCAATAAGTACAAGTTGTTTGAATTAAGTCTATGATACATCTTACAAGTATTATATATGATTTATAGTTATAGTGTTTCCAAAATCTTACGAACCCAAATCGATTAACCCATCAAGGGTGTTTCCGGGTCAAGGGTGTCCCATCATTCAATGTCTATTCAAGACTGTCCCATCAGGTGATATTCCAACAATTGATATTCCTTTGTTGACTTATTTGTTTTCTTTGACCAGCCTGCGGATTGTATAAAAAATACACAATTTGAACCACCCAAACAAG
>JAQIWE010005060.1:0-10247 GCA_034698565.1 Campodea plusiochaeta
TTGGACAATAAAAACAAAAAATTAGATGTGACTAAGGCTACACTACGGTCAAACAGACAGACAAATGGTCTTCGAGTTTACGGAGCCTTGAGTGGTATTTCCGATACACTTCCCTTTATGCTCTGGAAATAGCACTCAGGGCGTTGTGGATTCCGCAAATACTGCCGCAGTACTGGGGTAGGCGTATAGCTAGTTGTTTCTATATTTAATTCGACACTTATTATTATATAGTATTTATCTGAAGCTCACATTTATTTATCTTTAGGTTTATGATAAGCTGAAAGATATTAAAAGCAAAGGAGTCGATGTTTACATGAAAGAAGATATTCCAGAAAGATTTCATTTCAAAAATAATGAGAGAACTCCAGATATTTTACTCGTTTCCAGAGAAGGTGAGATACCGATATCCTTGTTAACTTTTTAAAAATCCATTGATATATTTATAATTTGGGGAAATATTCGTAGAATCGATTACAATCTTACAGATGAAAAGTCTATGGTATTATAATATTACGATGGTTTACAGCGAGTTTGGACTAATCTTACCCGAGATAATATCCTATTCGACTATGAAGAGGTCTAAAGAGGTTAACATGAGATCAAACTGCTATGACAGTGTTTGAAGTGATCTCGAGATAAGCATACTGAACTTATTTATTACTACTAAATGATCCCTTGTGTAAACTGGAACGGAGAAAACGGTTTGGTTATATCTGAATAATTATAATGGCGAAACGTCCTAAAGAAGAACATGCGTTTCTATATAACCGTTAAATCCCAAAGTAACTATTTCAAATGAGGATGCCTGCACTTAATCTCCGAAAGAACAAATTAATCTTTTTTCAGACTGCCTGCGAAACCATACTCAAGTTTGAGAACAGTAGATTTATCTTGTTAGTTCATAAAATTCCATTACTTTTAGAACTTATAACATATTTTTTTTAAAATTTTCAGGTAAAGTAATGGCTCCTGTTGATTCTCCTAAACAGCTTCCAAAATACAATCCCAACCATACAATTCAAATGGGATATCATGGATATGACCCTTCTGTTAAAGATATGAGACCTTTCTTCATTGCTACTGGACCAGGTAATATTATTGTCTAATATTCTCTTGTGGAGTGTTGTAAATCTCAAGTTTTAACAAAAATCGAGAACTGACTGAATGCAAACATTTTAAAATATCGTTTCAACCAGTGGCGCGTTTAAGGATAGTGCAGGTCGCGCGCCGCACGACGAGACCCTACCTGTACATTGTACAAGGTCCCCCTCTCAAAAGAGAGACAAAAGAAAAAGAAGATAAGGTAGAATTTTCTTTTCACATTTTCAACGCAGGAAGGTAGGATGCCCCTTTTAGTCTTTTAAAAATCTCTATATAAACGTAATAGAATCCTAACGTCCAAATTACACTGTATGTGCTATAAAATATTACTTAACATCCAAAGCTTCAGGTAACAATCCTGATGGAAACGTGTATGAGCTTAGCAACCCTCTTTTTATCTATGAATATGATGAAAGTGGTTGCGTGGCAATGCTTTTATCCATGCTTTTATGAGGATTTACGGACATCACCGAAGAGAGGGATCCATCTCCATTATATATTTACTATATACACGTATACATTGTGAAAGATGAAATTCTTGTCCCTCAAGTAATAACGAGGGGCTAAAATGAAGTTATCTATAGCTTTTGAAGCTTTAGTTCAACATAGTGAACGGGGTTTCCCATAACATAGTAAAGAGGACCAAACAATCGATTAGCTCAATTTACTGTATTTGACTGTCAGCTTCAGTTATCAGGGTACATATGTAGCTTAAGCCATACTGTTCAAAGTCTATGAGTTCTGAAGAACTTCACAGGGTTTGTTACTGTACTTATGGTGGTGATTGGTTTATTCGTTTAAATGTATATAGAATTGTTTTTGGTGCTGACAAATCTTAAAGATCTGAAGTTTGCATTAGATCTAATGGTCTCATATCACTGAATAATTCAGGTGTTTGGCATAAGGTATGATGAAAATAATTATCCTGACATACCTTACATAGTAAATAAATTAATAATGAAAAAAAATATTCATAGATCTCGTGGGATTCGAACCCACATTCTTTCCAGGCAGGTACTTTACCACTGAGCATAAGACATAAGGTAGTTAGAATATGTATAATTTATATACTGCATTAATTTTATCACGAAAGTTGAAAGGCAAACCAATAACGTTTTAAATTTCTTTGTTGCATTGCCAAATTGTAAAACAGCAAGATTCATTCTAGTGTTCAAAGTTAAAATGATTCTCATTAATCCTGATTGTTGATACTGACTTTAAAACTTATGATTTCCTAGTCTCAATTAAGTTTTGTATAAACTGTAACACACTCATGGGATAATCACGAATTGAAGTAAAATTAGTGTTGCTTCATTGTTATAACTTTGTGCTAGAGGAAAGATAACTTGTTATACAGTATATTCTGACTTCAGTATATAGTAGCAGGTTGTACATGACAGATTTTATAAAACTAGCATTACTGTACTAAACTACAACCATCAGTAATGTGTTATTGGTGAACTTCTAAAAACAAAACTTTAGTTCCCAAGAAAGTCAAAACTTCAGACTAGAATATAGTGATTAACTCACTATTCAGAAATCTTAATTATCTCTTCTAATGTACATCATTATAAGTTAAAAACATTTTTAAAAATAAATCATGTTAAATTGTCTGAGTAATGAAAGTATAAATATTGAAAATGGCTGTTTAATGAATTTCTGTTCTAAAAATACTAATGCAGTGATATTCTTTTCTGAAGAAAAAAAGGTTTTCTTTTTCTTTCGATTTGGCAATACTCCAGTAACTAATGTAGTAATGTAACAGTTGAGAAAAATATTATTTCCCATATTTGGCTGAAAATTTACTAAAGAAAACTTTACTGTGATGTTTTAACTTAACAATAAAAAAGTAAACGGAACTTACGTCGTTAGTGTAAGGGTTGTTTGCTATTTCATCTAGTTCGCGAACTCGGAACAAATTAATACGATTTTTTTTTAACATTAGCTACCCAGACTAATTAGTTGCGGTTTAAATGCTATTATGACAGTATAACAATTTATTTCTTCATTTTATTCCTTGTAATATTACAGCTCTAACAAAATATATTCTAATAGTACCAATTTCTTTAGTCTTGAGTAACATTTTCAACTTCCCAAAGGGAATTTAAATCCTTCGCTCTTAGTTGATACAAATTGCTACCACAAGAAAGGATTCATACAAATAACATGACTTTTCGACCAACCAGCAATCTCAGTGGAGACAACTAGTGGTGGTTTACAGATAGTAGAACTAGTGAAAGGATAAATCTTAAGTCTTTTCCTCACTTGCTCCTCAATAAATGTGCCGTGTAGGTTAATTCTCTGAAGTTAAATCCTTTCGGAAGTTTCAGAAGCTTATGTTTTAAGAGGTGACATCGGTTACTTCAAAGTCTACTTGGCTTACTGCTATCAAGGTGTTATAACACCAATCTTTTGTCCAGAAAAACATCGCTAGTTCAGAAAACGTTTTTTTATTGTGCGATGGAAAAATTAATTGAGATTTCTTGTAAGGTAATAGCTAAAGCCAATTATGATTTAGTGTTAATATAAAATTGGAAATTCTCTAGAATTGAATTTTGACCACAAGTTTCAAACAGAATGTAGTGTTTTTCTGAATATCTGTAAGACAAACAGAGAACAATATAGTTTTGCATCATTATAACATACTGGTATACTACCATATTTTACAACCAAGAATGACGAATCAACTGAATATTGCTGTTTATTTCAAAGAGAACTTTATCGAAATGAAATTCAAAAGAAGCTATCGTACTACAGGTCGGATCAATAAACATCGGTTTCCAAAACTGGTATCGATTGATAGTTCTCCATGTATTTCAAATGGAGAAATCTTAGTCGATACCAGATCAGACATCCGATGTTTATTGACGCAAGCTGTATATTGATTCAAAGAGTTGTAAAACGTTTGCTGAAAATACAGGGAGCTAGAAAGAGATAGAGTTATCCTATAAATCTACATTACCAACTTTTCTAACCTTTATGTGATGCATATCTTCCACCCACATAGAACGCATTCATCACAGAAATGTGAAAATGTACTAGCATAACGAAACTTTTCCCAAGCAAAAGTTTATCATTTTTCATTGGAAATGGTATAGAAATTCCAGACTATAACGCAGAAAAGCTATTGTCATTATTTTTTATTTTGCTGGAAGCTGTAGCCCAAAGTACGGCTGTAGCTTATACTGGAACGTATTCTGTATAAATTTACTTCAAACAGACGGATGGCACAAAGCGTCGGATTAACCTTCTTTATCAACTTACGTTACTAACATGGAATCACATGGAGTTATTCACTAGGTATATCTTTGTTTTGTTTATCAAAACTCTTTCGTCTTTGAGTTATTGATCTTGTTTCTCACGATCAAAATTTGTACTGTTCTTTGTCTAGATAGTACCAGTCTCTGTATTAAGTGAAAGGTCTTGGAAATTCACAGTAATTATTCCAACGTTGCAATTATCTTTTTCATACACGTTAGTACTCGACATGGATCTTTGTGTGTAAATTTTTACTTATCTTGGAGAAGCTGTTTTATGGCTGCGCACATTTCTCTCTTTACTTATTGAACTCCTCTCGGACAATACCTACATGTATAATATAACTATATATATTAATTTCCGTATACCAGAATAAAATGAAAAATATTATTGCTGCTGCTAGCGTATTCAGTAGAAAAAAGTCAATAAAGCTCCACAAATACATTATGATTGGTATGAAAATAACAATAGCGTTAACCAATAAGTATAGAGTGTACCGAATTATTTTTTCTTCTTCACAAGTATAAGCTCCTGTAATGAATTAACCAGAGTGAAACAATAAATAGTTTGTCGTCTACTTCTAATATTTGCTATAAAGAGAACAATAATGATTTAAAGAAACAATATGGTACAATATTTTGAAAGCTTTATACTTTCTTTCATTAATTTTGTTAGCTTGACGGTCGCTTCTTGCCATATTTGATATTAAAAATTGATATTTAATGATAGGTTGAAATCTTATTACTGCTGGCTTAATTTCTTTAAGACTTTTCAAGTTTACGCTATTCAGATTCAAATGTTTGAAGCTAGATGATTTAGTGAACTTACAAGAATTGAAAGGAAATACTAAAGATTTAAAAAAAAAAAACATTAGAAGAAATATCTAATGAAACATTACATGAATTTATCAAAAAAGTAATAAGGATTACCTAAATCTTTGTAATAATCACAAATTGGTTCTCTATTATCTGCAACATCATTATTAGAGGCTATCTGCTATTCGCCTATTCCTGCAAAATTTTTATAATTTTTGCTATAAAATCTCTTTAATTATCAACTATTTTTTTAAACGAATCAATGGAAGCAATATCTCTGTTACAATTAGTACAATAATTGTGATGCAAAGTGAAATTTCTCTATTTTCAAATTCAAAATATTTTATTTTATAGTTATACGAGACAATGATGTCGGTGTTCGTGACGCTATAAACTTTACTTTAAGAAGCATTTTTAGAAAAATCATTTCAGAACAGCGGAACTGGATTAAAATATTTTTCAAAGAATATGGTTTTGAAACAGATTTCACCCAACATATAAAAATACTTTCTTAATGTCATGGTAGATAGTTTTTATTTCCAGGTACGGCAATATAATTATTGATTACGTATAATTTATACCTCTGGTGTCTGGGGTATAAGTCACGATAACAGTTATATTCCTTATGTTAACAATACATACTCATTGTTCATAATCATTCGTAAGAACGCTGTATATGCAACACTGAACAGTGAACTATATAAGACAATATAGGCTAGCTGTTATATAATATCTCTTCTAAAAGAGTTGGCAAACTTAAAAGAAATATTCTGAAAAATATGTATTTGAATCAATAAAGTTTGTGTTATATCTTGTTCGTACAGTAATAGTTATTATTCATGTCATTTGATGATAATATGATTGCTGTCAGAATAATAGTTACTTTTTATTTTACTATAATAATTATTTTTTATTTTATTAAAGAATAATAATTACTTTTTATTTAACTAAAATAATTATTTTTTATTTTATTAAAGAATAATAATTATTTTTTATTTTATTAAAACTGATATTTTTTACCACAAAGAAATCAATTAAGACAAGAAATAAAATCATGTTGTTTAATAAATAATAATCCATAAAGATCGGATCGGATTCAGCTTATCTAACTCGTAAGTGGAAGCCTTGTTGAATTACGAGACAAGTAATAGAATAAGCGGTAAAGCTATAATAAATCCTCGTGGTGACACAGAAAGTTTTGGAGAGAGGGAGCATTTGTAGACCTAAATTAAAAAACTATTGATAAAATGATTTGTGTTTTTTCCTAATCTAAATTTATTTTACAAAAATGAAACTTTCTCAATAATTCTTTCTACAGCAAAACAAAATTCATGAAGTTTTTATTTGTTATTATTTTTTTTGAAGAAGGAAGAAAATATAAACTTTTCCACTCCCCATGGATACGTCACTGGTAATGCGGTGATCCCTGTCCATTTGTCAGTGCCCCTGTCTTATTTCTCGAGCCGAGCTTGTGTGATTTTAAGCAATTATTCCGAATATAATTATAATTTACATCCGATCAGAAGAAAATTGAGTTGAGGTAATAACCGACATCAGTTTTTTGATTCGAGGTTATATCCAGAACCGAGGAGGCAAACTACAGGGTGATTATAAAGTCACGCACATTTTAAATAATTTAATGTAACAGCAATTTACGAGATATAAGAACATATTATACATTGATGAATTCACAACATCATTGGGTTTTTATTTTTTTGAATTTTTAAATTTATGCTTTTAAGTGTTCAAAATGGCGTCCTTCTTCCTGCTCTAATAAAAGGATACGGGTGGGGAATCCTGACACTGCATTTTGTAATTGTGATCGCGAAATGTTCTGAAATTCACTTCTGATGGCGTCTTTAAGTTCCAGCAAAGATTGCGGATTGTGCTGATAAACGACTGATTTCAGATACCCCCATAACCAAAAGTCAAGGGGAGTTATGTCGGGTGACCTTGCAGGCCAATTGGTAGGGAAATGTCTGCTAATGACACGGTCACCAAAAAACTGTTGAATGGCTGCTTTGACGGGTCTGTAAATGTGTGGAGGTGCTCCGTCTTGTTGAAAAATTAAGTTTTCTGTAGGGTCATCAGCTGCTTGCAGTCTTGGAATTAAAAATGTTCGTAACATTGACAGGTAGCGCTCTCCATTAACTGTTACCGTTTTCATAATAAAAAATAGCGCCTTTTGTTAAGATGTCGATAGTGTTGAACTACTCTTTTCTAAACTTTAAAAATTCAAAAATAAAAATAAAAACCCAATGATATTGTGAATTCATCAATGTATAATATATTCTTATATCTCGTAAATTGCTGTTACATTAAATTATTAAAAATGTGCGTGACTTTATAATCACCTTGTATATATTGTAAAATTCAAGGCACCTTTTTAAATTAGCTCCATTTATCTACACTTTACCTGTGTGACAAGAAATAAATCTCCAATTCCAGGGGGAGCGGCGCTTCCTCTCATATTTAGCAGGGAGAGCGATCGCTCCCCCTGTCCATGATCCAGTATTAAAATGTAAACATATAAAAAGGTATAACTTGACTGACGAGTTTGACCGCGGTTAATGTGAATTGGAACAAAATACGGAAAACAAGGTAAATCTATTAAGTTTGTCATAATGAAACAATAACCTTCTTATTTAAGAACTGTACATGTGAAAATGATAGGATTTAAAAATCATTTCAACATTTTGAAGCCAGTGGATAGGCTAGAAAGGAATTACAAATAATTTTGAGGCCATATAATGAATGTTACGAAAACATACATTTAATAACGCTATTTTACGTTTATATAAGCAGTATAACGTAGATATTAGTGACATCGTCAGTATTTATTTTGCAATAAATTTTAATTAAAGTATATTCTCACTTTTTATAATTCTTTTATCAAATAAAAAACTTGTGCGAATTTCCCTAGTATCAATATTAAAAGATAATATTACTGATGTTTTAAACCAAAGAACTACTGAAATGATTGTTGATAGATAATGTTTGTAATAAAAATAAGAAATACCACTAATTTTGTTGCCGCTAATGTGTTGATTTTGCAGTAGACACTAGGCAGGGTCGTAGCTACGCAGTGACCTAAATCCATGTTTAACTTGGAGGGAGGGAGTATCGAAAACAGGGACGTCGGAGCAAATCCAGCAATCTGTCAATAATGCATTAAAATATCTGAATTTTTAACTGAGTGAATGTAACAGCATTTGCTATTTTGAAAGTTCATTAAAAAAATCGGAATAGTACTTTTTGAGCTATGTAAGAATTCCAATTATAGTTTCGGGACACCCTCGTCGTAGTTAGTTTAAAAATAAATATTATTTTCTTTTGACAATATGTAAAATATTAAAAATAAAATCTTTCAATATATTATATATTTTCTGTGTAAAGTTCTTAGTTCTGTCCAAGACACGTAATCGTGGACAGAAAAAAGTCTTGTTAATATTGAAATTAGTAATTACTGGAATAGTAATGATTAAATTTGAAATTTTCGAAGCCACCTGTTTAAAAACAATATCAAGGCTGCAAATTTCATCAAATTATTAGTACGTTTCATTGAGTAAACATTTATATAGTTTAATAGTGTTTCTGAGGTTAGAAGTTTCTTGCATAATGTTTTGGTAATAAAATACGATCTTAAACTTCCTAAAATGGGCATAATAATTTCTCAAATTTTCAGCTAACAAACTTTAGTCTTTATCAAGAGAATCTGATTTATCATTCTCTTGATAAAGACTAAAGCTTGTTAGTTGAAAATTTGAGAAATTATGCCTATTTTGTAGGTATAAGACCGTATTTTACTACCAAATCATTTATATAGTTCATTGTTTTACCAGCAGTTGTAAATTAACAAGCCTTACTAAAGTCCATTCCACTAAAAGAAACGTTTAGTTTATATCAAAAGAAGACAACATAATTAAGGTTTTTGTATATAACCAACCGATATGGGGCCTCTGTATTTATAGCATCACTCTTCCTTAAAGGGTTACCTGTAGATAATGAATTTCCAGTTTTCTGTGATTTTCTTGTACTAAATAATTTTTACAAAAAGTTTGATATTTTTTTATCCAACTGATCAAGAGATATTTCTGTTTATATAGGCGATAAATTTTCCACAAGGTAGCACAAATCTACCTGCCTAATTTCGCTGCCTTGCGACAATATGCAAATTATTTGCTGAAAACACTTATCAGAATACATACAGTATCTATTAAGTAGTAACAAAACTGACTTAAAAATAATGCAAATTAATCATTTTATTCATATACATGTATCAGCAGTTGTCTTGTTTTGAACCATTCTTGCTCCGCTACCTTACAGCTTGTTTTCTTGCATTTTCTAAGGTGAATATCTTCACAACCGGTGATTTTAGAGAGGTAAGAAAAATAATATGAGTTATTTATATCAAGAAGACTAATATTATGTTATAATATCAGAAAAGTCAATTATCTGCTAACCCTTTAACTGGAGTCTTTAAGGTATAGTGGCTCCATATTAAATAAATAAAATAAATAAATAATCCCTTATTGATCTTTTGTTCATTATACAATATTAATCAATTTAGCACTTGTAGTACATTGTACTAATACAGTGCATTCAGTAATAGGAAGATGCAATTTAAATAACACAGAAACATAACATATTAAAAATTATTGTTAAGAGTTAAAATAATTATAATAATAATGGGTCATTTTCAAAATGTTTGCCACTTTCACAAATAAAAAATTGGAAATATTTTTTTTTAAAAAGTGAATGGTTTATATGTTGGAGAATAAAGATGGAAGTATTTTTATGATTTTTTTCATTCTACTACCTGATTGATGTAGTGTCCACTTAGATACATCCATTACACAGCTGTATTTTTCATTACATAGCTGTATTTTCACAACTAGGTAATGGCTTTAAATTCCTTAAAAATAAAAATTTCAAGATGTGAAGTAAAATTTTGTGCAGGAGGAGTTGTTAGCTAACTAAATTGTGTTTTTGAAAACATCATTTTCCTTTTATATTTTTTTCTCTGCAGCTGTGTAATAATATAAACAGTTGGGTAAGATAAATACGACTGGG
>JAQIWE010005061.1:0-10247 GCA_034698565.1 Campodea plusiochaeta
AATTTTTTCTATATACTTCCCTATACCTATCTCTAGCCGTTTAGGAGTTGTTTCACGCGACGGACGGACAGACGGACGGACATAGTGAGGACAATAGATGCTATCTGCGCTTCGCTGCAGGTCGCATCTAAAAAAGACTAAATTAAGAATTACAATGGTATGGAAATGGCAAGTAAGAGACAGAACACTCCCTAAATAAAAACCCTCATTGTGATATTAATAATAATATGTATTCATATTTTGAAAGAGGTTGATGATAAAAGAATTTGTCTACACTCAGAAATTAAAATCCATGCAAGGATTTAAATGAAGGTGGATTTTTTTTTTTACAAAAATGCTATTTTTGTTTAATTGAAAATGTTGAAATCCTCTGACTCTCTGAATTGTACTGAAATATTGTGACGTTAAGTAGTACTGAGGATAATCGACTTTTCTCTAAATTCTTTATTTGCGTACTTTTAAGATATTTGTACATTTTGGCCTTGAGCCATAGTAATTGTCACCTTTGTTTCTTTTTGTTGTTTTTGTTAGGTTTCTCATCCGAGTGCTTTGGGATTGGAAGTAGGACAACAAATTTTAGTCAAATACTTTGGACGTGACCCTCAATCGGGAAGAATTAGATTATCAAGAAAAGTTTTACAAGGACCAACTAGTGCTGCTGTTAAAACATTGGGAGACTGACCAAACAATAAAAAAGAATTTTGTTATATTATTATTACTTCTTTTATTATAATTCACCAAACTTGATATTCAAAGAGGAGGATGGAAATTAATGAATAGACTATTTGAAATAATATTAATACGTAACAAAAGCGAAAGTAATGTATTGTATATTAAGTATACGAATTAACTTTAAAATATTTGAATTATTTTCTTTTGAACTCATAATGTAATTGTTTGAAAGAATACGTGATAAGTGTTAATAATATAATTAGTAGTTTGGAGTGTTAGTTGGTGCAATGCGGAATTTCTACTTCCAAAAGGGAAGAGAGAAAAGTGCCTTTTACTGCATACAGATACTTTATAATATAAATACAAGTAAAATATGATCGAACACTCTTATATCTGGAATAACCTAAACTCTTATATCTGGAATAACCTAATGGCGTAGTAACTTTATCAGTAATAGGAAAAGTGAAGTATTACTTTACATGCTGGAAATCAACACAAAATTAATGTAGATGGAGTAGATCTTGACGAAAGTACACTATAATGTATATACTTATTTTTGAAGAGTTGTCAGTATTATTTTTATTAAACTAACGTACAATTTACTTGTATCTATATGTAAATAATTTCTTCCATACGTAATAACGTTGAAATAGAGATTGAATGATTGGGTACTTCGGGTATCGAGTAGATTGCATTCGTCAGAATGGAAATGCCTATTCACTCACCAAGTAGTTATTTATTTTACACTCAACATCATCGGTGCATATTAGGACATTCCAGAGACTTCATTTTGCTGCCATACTGATGATGGTCAAAAACTAAATAAAGAGCAAGTGGCGTAGTCTGCCCCGTCACGGATATAAAAGACAGATGAATACAGATAACATACGAAAAACTATAGAAACACGAGAAAATTGTGGTCAATTCTTACAAAAATATCAGTAAAAACGGTTTCATACAGATTTTAACTATAATTTTCTTCTCTAACGCAAACCATAATGTCGCTTCGCGGACGCCCGGACGGTCTGCGACAATGTTCAATTTTGCGATTTCGCGTCCCCCGAAACTTTGCTCTGGATCCGCGCTTGATGGCTAAATAATTATATACTCAGTCAATAAACACGATTGAAAAGCTCTCATGTTTTTTTTTTTTTTTTTTGTAGAAAGAATTTTATAATTTTTAATTTAAATTATGGATATAATCTTACGTTTTATGACTTTTCTTTCATAAAATTTGAAAATAATCATAATATTTCACTGAAAATCAACGATTAAAACTGATTTAAGGAGAATTATTATGCTTTCTTTTAAAAAAAAATCAGAGAAAGAACAGTAATTTTCCAATCGATACAATTTGTGAAGAATAAGACATTTATATCACGACTTATCAAATAACAATTTATAAAAACTTATTGCTTATAATGGAAATCGCTCATTCGTTATATCTCCAGTTAAAGGTGTCAGAAGTTTTTGTGTTTTGTTACATTATTAATTTAAAATACATTTCCAGTTTGATTATATTCTATGTTTTCAAGAATTTTTCTTTATCTCACTTTCGGTAAGGAAAATCTTCTGTCTACGGC
The DNA here is from genome assembly GCA_034698565.1 of Campodea plusiochaeta. Classification (NCBI taxonomy): domain Eukaryota; kingdom Metazoa; phylum Arthropoda; class Diplura; order Rhabdura; family Campodeidae; genus Campodea; species Campodea plusiochaeta. The sequence goes on from JAQIWE010005061.1 coordinate 2,256, forward strand.
ACTGACAAGTGTGATAATATGTATACATTAAGGTTTGGATACTTTACTTATAGGTATAGATGTATTGGGGTGATTTATTGTTTTAAAACACTGTTTCTGACTTTCTGTAGACCAAGTGTAATTGTATGCAACATAAATTTAATTTTTAAAGGAATTTTTGTTGTAGTTCTAATATTATGATCATAAATGTTATTTTTTAATTGAGTTATTAGTAAAGGTTTCAAACAGAGTCACTGTCTTTTTTTGTTGTTGTTAAGAATATGATATATATTTGACTTTCATAGCATAAGTCGCGCTAAATTTTCGTGCACTCCCAATTTTCGGCGCTGAATTTTTCGCGATCAATTTTTGTATAACCGATTTAATACAGCACTACACAGAAAACAGGTCTGGGCAAATGACTAAGTTATAATGTTATATATTTGAGCGAAGTCCTATACCCGAATTACGGGTTGAGTTATGTGAATAATATTAAACTCGTATTGTGGGTATCAAATTTAGAAAGATCAAGTTGGTTTCTTTTATTATTTGATCAAATATTTCACCGTGCAACCGATTGTATGGAGGTAGGGGGGATGGTCGCTGGAATTTTCAAATTATTGTTTGTAAAGGAAATAAAGTGGTGTAGAAAAAATGAAACAAAACTAATAAAAATTGATTTTTTTAGCAAAATATGGCCAAAATTTTACAAAATATAGTAAAAATGGTCTAACATTTTTTAGGATATAATAAAAAACGGTCAAATATAGGTCATTTTTACTATAGTTTTTCAAAATTTTCATAGCTCTCGCAAACCATGGTGGCACGTCGCGAGTGGTTTCCCACGGACCCATATTCCTTGTCGAAAAAGGGTTCCGGGGTTCCTGGATTTGTCCCGTAGAAATAAAGAGATAAAAAATAACGAAGCTGTAGTTCACTGCTGACTTTGTGATTTCCTCTTTTTTTCTTTTCCTTAATTCTCTAAAATTATTTTTATTACAAAGGGTAAATTAAAAAATGGGAAGATTGAACCTGACTTTGTGAAATTATTAATCCAATAAATGAAACAACTTTATTGCTTTTAAAAAAACTCCTTCATGGAAATTTTGATTTAATCAAATTACTTATAACTTACGAGGGAACTTCACGAACTGTCCCACCCCGATTTTCATGAGACGATGGAATTATTATTGGCCTATGTGCACTGATCAGAGAAATTAAATTATAGCTGCCCATACGAAGGTTTGCCTGTTTTATACGACGGCAAAATTCTGAAAAATGGCTACTTAAACGAATTAACTATACATAAAATTCATACTTTTTGAGCAGTCAGCTTACCAAGTTGACATAGATTGCACCACCTCCAGCATGTCCCAACACTTTTAAATGGGAAATGTATCAATTACAAAAATTTACTACGCAAAAACGACTTAACATATTTTTCTTGAATTTTGAGGGGTGTTTTATAATGTGGTTAAAGTATATAATAAAGTTTTATTTTTTTACCTCCTACAGCGCTATGCAATTTTACAGTTTTTGGAACTTTACCCTTATGGTTAAAGTTTAAATTTTTTTCATTATATTTCATTAATATACTCCTAAAACACTATACATCTGCAAATTTTGGTAGTCTTTGGAGTACTTTTAATTTTCAGGTTTTGGAACTTTGTCCTCGTATAAAACAGGCAAACCTTCGCATGGGCAGCTGTAATTTAATTTCTGCGATAAGTGCATATATAGGTCAATAATTTCACAAAGTCTTATGAAAATCGAGGTGGGACAGTTTGTGAAGTTCCCCTGTTAGTAACAATATAGCCCATGTCCATCATATTATTAATATTATATTTTATGAATGACCTATTCCTCTGTGCTATAATCTTACTTAAGAAACACTTTCAATAAAGCAGTTTTAACAGACGAATTAATAGAAAGAAACATATTAACACCCAATTTACTGATACCATTTATACCAGGTAACTGAAATAAAATTTGTACAATATAATGAAATAATAATAATGTTTATTACTAATAACTATGTTAAAAGTTAATGAAGTGAGTTTGTTTTTAAATCCATTAGATAGACGTGGGAATATCCTTTACGCTTCTATTTTCTCTCATTGCAAATATGTGGCCTGGAGGGCAATATGCCAAATTACATTTCAAGATCTTTTGGAATTTTCTTGTGCGGCATTGAATGAATTATTTGTTAGACAAGAAGGAGTAATTAGAGTAAGACATAATTTACATTTCATTTACATTTAACTTTATTGCTTCCATTTTTGTGTCCGTACGTACTATTGTTTGCATTTTCCCCAAAACCTTCCATGAAAAAAATTGTCCAAATGAAAAATATCGTGAATTGGTAAGATTTTGTATGTTTGAAAACATTTATGAAATGTATCACTATGAAATGTTCCTTTACCTTCTAATTCTTTGACAAGTTATAACAAAAATAATTTAGATATCATATACGGCCCCATAAATAGGCAAATCAAAGTTAAATATGTACAAAGTGACAGAGCATGGATGACGTGCTAAGTAATTATTATCCAGGTATTTTTCAATAATAGGTTATCTCACAATTACAAAGAAAGACACAATTTAAATATGTTTTCTCTTCTCATTATTATCCGTTATGGTATATCTATTTAAAAAAAATTCTATAAAAAATAATGAAACAACCTAAAAAGGAATTTTGAGCTGTAAACATTTTTGGGCAACTTTTCTTCATGTAAGGTTTTGGAGAAAAGACTGTAGCGCAGAAACTATTGTAGATATCACATACTGCTATATATGTATCGATAGACAATTATTGAATGAACTAGGGGTAGATTTTTTATCGAGAGTGATACCGACAGTAATCCGGCATGTATTATTATAAAACTATATACCACTGGAAAGAGAATTTCATGAACTTTCAAGTGATTTTTGTTTCAATTAGATATCTGCTATAGTTTTCGAGAATCTCCATTTTCCAAATGGGTGACATTTTTTTGGGCCACCCTGTATATCAAATTCATTTCATGAAAAAATGCTGTATAGTGTTATTCATTGCAATAGAGTGATATGATATATTTAACAAAGTTCTGAATAATAGGCAAAATTAAGAAAATTTGATTAAAAAAACATCTTGGAAAAATATATACTGTTATAATTGAAAGTTGATGAGGGGTTTAATGATATCTTATGAATGGACTTCAGTGCTTAAATTGTGCATAAAATATACTAAACACTTTAGTAGTTCCTTTTATTTTACTCCACTCTGTAGAACAGTAAATATTATACATTTCAATATTTTTTTTTCTTTCTTCTTTAAGCGTTCTGAATGTATGATAGATGAAATGGTTGGTCCAACAACAACACAGAAATGGTTATATTGGAAATATCAATCAGAAGCACAGAAAAATCATACAGCTGCTAGAGCTCAGTTGGAGAAATTGCTTGTTGTAGATTATGTAAGTAATTCACTTGTTTCAGATTTCAAATGTTTATTCTGTATCAGTAATACAGTACCGGTAATACAATGCTGTATTGCAAGTTAATATAATTAAAGAAACTATATTATAATGTTCTTGAGTATCAGTATGTTGTCAGTAACAAGAAAATGGTATATGAAGATAGGGAAATTTTTATTTTTATTTTTTCATTTTAATTTTTTTCTCTGTTTCCTGTTTTAGAATTAAATTACAACTAATTGATTTTACAGTTCAGCTATTCCAATAGTGTTCACTATTTCTATAACATGGTTCTTGTATAAAAAAAAGAGACATGTTTTAGTTAGTACCATGATAAACCCAGCTTTCTATTCATTCCTGAATAGATACACATCCAGTGGGAAACAATATGCCTTTTGGGCATATCAAAATAACAAAGATAGAAATTATGTGTCTCGATTTTTTTAGAAGAAACATGGTATAGGTATTGTAGAAGGCTTAAAATTATAGGAAAAGATGAACTTTGTATTTCTGGATTGGCTGAACAGTGAACAGTACTTTATTTACCTTCAGAACAAAATAAAAATATAACTTTTCTATTACTTGTATGAACTAATCTGTGTTACTTTTCTTCATTGAAATAAGTATTGAAAACTAACACTAAAGAAGAGTGAACATATAATAAACTTTTCCACAGTTCTGAAACTTTTATGAATATCCTCCCCTGGTATATTTCAGAACCATCCACCAGGATTATCTGCAGAGGAATTGACAACTGTTAGGAAAAACATGCAAAATGCTGGTTTTGATGTTGATAATGATTTTATACGTTCAACATGGCATCCTATATACAGAAGACATTTTCTTAGAAAAAACCTTAGGAAAACTTATGACTGTAGAAAAGCATTCTGGATGTACAGAGAAGGAATGGCTTGCGAGGTAATTTACAATATATTTTTTCAATGGTATGGGGTATTTCATTTCATGGAATTAAAAGAAAAGTGTTTGAATAGTTTATCTATATTCTTAAAATTTGAAAATCTTTATAAAAATGTTACACAATTTGCAAAAAAATGTCATTTTCATCATTTTTTTCTTTCTGTTACAACATATAAATTTTCTAAGACAATATACAGAGCATTTCAAATTATTATAAACAGTAGGACCTAGATTAATATTTGCAATCTGTTATTTTTCTGAGAATGATTTCAGACAACATTACTCCCCAGGTGATTAGTTAGCAAACTATTGAAATAAGTAGTTCTGACTTTTAAATGTTAGAATTCAAATATCAAAATAATCTATTTAATGGTTTGTAATTTACTTTTTGTGTATCTTTGTTTTAGGTTGAATGTCATGATATTGTTTTCTTTTGGAGAATTCAGCAAATGTTAAGGATAACATCAAATGCTCTCAGACAACAAGTTATGAATAGAGAAGGTATAGTAGAAACTTTAGATATTGTACCATATATGTTTTTAAGCTCCTGTCATTTGTTAAATTATAATGAGTATTAAATAAACTGAACTTTTTGTCTCTACAGGCGGCCATTTTGTTTATTAATCGGGGTATTTTTCACAAATATATTTGAATATTATCATAATAAATGCAATCCAAAATAAAAATAACAATTTGCGACCTTACCTGGTGAGTAACACAAATTTCGGCCTCTCTGAATTTTAATTTTAGGTGGAGGGCTCTTTGTAGAAAAAAATTAGTGCCACTATAAATAATTACTATATTTGTTTATTAGTTTAGTTACTTCACATACCGAAGAACTTAAGAACTTAAAAGTACAAATGTATAATTTCAAAATTAGTTAACTGGATACGTATATTGTGTTTTGTACCAAGTTTGTTTAAATTAATGCACTGTAACTGATTTGATTAATCACAAACACTTTTTCTTAATTGTTTAATGATGTTTTTGTTTTATGAATTAATGAATAATATTGTCACTAGTAAGCTTTCCACTATTCTTACACGTACTTTTATTACTTTTCAGTTCGTCGTTTAGAAAAGGAAATTAAAGATGTTTTAGAGGAATTCAGTCAAAGTAAAGACAGAAAAGATGAATTATTAACAGGAAGAAGAGTATTATTAGCAGAAGAATTAAGTAAGTATCAATCAGTCTTCTAAATATGTGGTAGGAAAAAAATTATATAAAAACTCATTTAAACTATCTCACTAAAGTAGTGGTACATTAACTTTTCTCAAAGAATAATGTAAAAAGAAAATCTGATGTTAAAATTTAGATGGTTTTACCCATAGCAGTTGATATAACAGTAAAATACAAAATTTTTCTTTGTACTGGTATTTTGTATTTTATTGTTATATCAACCGCTTGGGGTATAACTATCTAAATATTAACATTGTATATTGTCCCCCTTTGCCTTCTCTATAAACTTAAATATGACTTGTCCTATCTTTATACTGTAATAATAATGTACATTCATATTTTATTGGCAATTAATCAATAGTCAATATAGCAGACATTTTCAATAGGTGAAAAAAATGAACTTTCAATATTAAAGTCTTGGATTATTGTAATAAACAGGTGTTTTGGTATACATGAACTTTAGCGATGAAAGGTACTTCCCTCCTTAAAATTACAAATGTTTTTGCAGAAATGAGTTCAGAAGAGACCCCTTATTCATTCTAGTACACTATTTTCATCAGACTCCCCAATTTCCTTACATTATTATTTCAAGTTCAAAGGTTAGTTGAGGTTAGGTAAGGTTTCGTTAGGTTAGGTTAATTTATTGCATCAGATAGGTTAATTCCATTCTCAGATAGGTCAATCTCCATTTCAGATACGTCAATCTCCATCTTCAGATAGGTCAATCTACAGTCTGGGAGGTGAAGGTCTCAAAAACCCAAAATCGCTAAAGTGCATTTTTACCGTTTTTATCATGATATTCGATGGAGAGGGAGGGAGGTACACGTCTCTGTATTTGAGTTTCCCATAACGCATGAAATAATACCATATAATGCCGAATTGTCAAAAAAAAAATTAAAAAAAATCTGTTTTTATGAGTTGAAATTTCAAAATGTTATTTTTTTTAATAAATATCTGCCAGTTTTAATTCTTCAATTATAAAACGAAGAGAAATAGAGTAGTTATTTGATTTATTATTGACAAAATAACTAAAAATTATAATTCAGATGGCGTCAATATACGAGTCAACGAAAAAGTTTCATATTTTGTGACTTAAAATGGTAGGTTACCCCCACCCTCTCCATCAAATATCATGGCTTTTATATTTGTACCCATCAATACCCATTTTAAACTTTTAATTATGTAAAAGATACTTGCTAGAGTCTTAACAATTTATCTGTTGAGGCTAATAATGAACAATAACTCCATAAGAATAACATTGTATTGTGTTTATAATCTCCTTTTCTCAGATTATTCAAAGAACATTGCAAGCACTCTAGTAGCAAAAAAGCCGTGCATATATAAGAATTAGTGAAGCTCATAGTTTTAAAAGTTTTTGTGAAAGTAAATTTTCAAATTTGATCATGCATTAAAACATGAGACTTTTTTAATTCCAGACTTCTAAGTTAAGTTTGCTAAAAATTCTTTTAATTTTTTTTACACAAATGTGAACTGACTAAAATTAAGACTCAGAAAGTTTTTATAAAATAATTCTCAATAACTGGAAATCAATCAAAAGTTGATTTAAAAGTTCAATAGAATTGCCAAACAGCTTATAATATTGACCAAAATTTTGCAAGCAATGAAAATTCACCCATGCAAAGCTCTCACTAACAAATCATTAATATTGACGATCAAAGTTCCTATTAAACTGTTCTGAATTAGATCAGTATTTCCCAGAGCAATTTGTCACAATCAGCAATTTGTCACAATCAGCAATTTGTCACAATCACAATCATGGAAACGAAATGTGGCAACACCGAAGTATGCATGAAATCACTTGTTCACATATGCTCTCATTGGTTAAAACTTTCAACACGTCAATCTTTTTACCCAATCAGAATATGCATATTAGAGACATACACAATGAGATTTCCTGCAGATGCTGCCACAGTTCATTGCCATCGCGAATAGGAAAATAATCATTATTCAATTAATTTTAACCTTATGAGAAAAAAAAACATTAAATTGAACCATTACTATCAATAGGCCTAATACATTTTTTCAAATATTGTAACAATCAAACCCAACATAACAAAACCAAACACCAATAATTACCTCTTTTGTTGTTGGTTCATCATATTCCTATTATCAGCTGGTCTCTTGACACCCATAGGACCACCTGGACCACCCATGGGTCCAGTTGGTCTCATCTGTCCATACCCACTACCCTGTGGTCTCATCATACCACCCATAGGACCTTGAGATGGGAAAGGAGGACGACCCTGCATCTATAGAAGGATGAACAAGTGGACAATATTATTAAATACTTTTGAATTTATAAGAGCAATTTTTTCAATTTTTGATGAATTGATATTTTTTTTAACTCCTAGGCCTATGTTATAAATTGTCTCATTTGAGACTAATCACAAGCCATTTTCAGTTTGGTCATTTAGTGGTGTGATTAGTCTTCTATCATCCC
>JAQIWE010005062.1:0-10245 GCA_034698565.1 Campodea plusiochaeta
CCCCCCCCCCCCCCCCCCCGGCAAAATCTGAAATGGCACCCCTGCTTCTGGTAAAGTATAAAAAATGTGTAACTTATTAATTATTTTTTTTTCACAACAGTTTTTGGACGAACGTTTTAAATGGATGGAAACGTTAGGACGGGTGGAGGGTTGCAACTTTTGCTTGCGCTCTTTCCGCTGTCTCACATATAGCTTCGATACAATTCCCATGCATCAAGGGTTGCAGCCAATCAGTCATGCACTATACAGTAGAAAAACTGAGATAAATATAATTAAGTCATTTTTATTGAAAGTACTATGCATTAGGCTAGATAAACTCAGTTGTGAAACAATTATCTTTTTTTATTGCACACATTACAAATGAGAAAATCAAAATGTCAATAATATTACAAATATCAAATCATTAGTGTACATCTTCTTGCAATGTATGGAAAATGGAACTAAATTTGAGTTAAAATAAATGAATTTTTCAAGAACTGCACCAAAGAAAAAAAATGGTGAACGTATACACAGCAGTATTTCCACTTTTCATAATAATTAACTCACATTACATATTTTCTTCAAATGAATTAATTTTTATATAAAACAAAACAGTACTATTTTTGTTTATTGACCAATATTGCATACATAGTACAAAAATTAAGTGTAAAATTATACACTTAAAAGTTTACTGGAACGGCATGCATTTTACGTAATGTGTGATTTTTATATTAGTATAATTACAAATATATTATACTTAATGTGAGATTTTTCGATTAGTAATTAAAACGATTACTTCCGATGGGTAAATGTAGAGTGAATATTTTTTACACATATTTTTTCAGAGAATAAATAAACTTTACTGGATCGTTGTTATTAGTAAAAGTAATATAGGAATGTGATATTTCAGTGCTTTAAGTTTTGATGTGCACATATTACGAAGACAATTTCAGCACATCTCTTTCTACAAATACCTTTCTGAAAAGAATGTTTCAGTTCTTTTAACCTTCTTGTATATCGCATTTTTTCGAATGTTTATTGAGAGAATCGGCAGCTTTATAACTTTTTCCGCATTTAAAACAACCATAATTTTGTTCATTTGTATGAACAGATTGATGTCTCTTTAGATCACCAGAACCTTTAAATCCTTTTTTACATAATTTACAGTTATACAGTCTCTGATCAGTATGTATACGTAAATGAACTCTAACATTACTCAACAATTTAAACTTTTTACCGCATTCCTTACATGCGTACTTTTTTTCTTCATTATGAACGAGCATGGTATGTCTGTTAAGTTTATATGATGACCCACAAATTCTCTGACAGATTGTACATTTATGTATGTTTTCTTCTGATTGTAAATGGTGAATGTTAATGTGTGTTTTTAAATTTCCTGAACTTTTATACGATTTGTTACATTTCTGACATTTGTATTTTCTTTCTGTACTGTGAATAAATTGCATGTGGGATTTTAGTCCATTTGATTGGCGAAATGATTTTTCACATAATTGGCATCTGATAGTTTTTTCTCGGCTGCTATGTATTTTTTTGTGACTAGAGAGACTTTCCTTCCTTTTGAATAATTTATTACAGATTGTACATGAAAAATGTTTTTGATTAGAATGACTTAGAAGATGTTGTTTCAAAGTTGATAATCTTCCGAAAGAGTTATTGCATTCAGAACAAGTGTAAGATTTCTCACGAGAGTGTACTAATCCATGTTGTTTCAAACTTTTTGAAGTTATGAATGATTTAAAACATAATTTACATGTAAACGGTTTTTCTCCTGAGTGAGTTTTCATATGACAATTCAAACCACTCTTTGATGTAAATGTTTTGTCGCATATCTGACAATCAGCTGGTGGTCTTGCTTTAATTATACGAGGACGAAGGTATTGCTCGGTTGCAGGACTGAGAACTCTTTTGCACGAATCACAACTGAGAGCATCAATTAATACATTTTTTTCTATATAAGCTATTTTACATGCTAAACAAAGGAAAATGTTACAGTTTTTGTGTGAACGACAATGAGATTTCAACTGCTCTAACAGCCTGAAAGATAAACTACAATTTTTGCAACTATATGGTTTTTCACCTGAATGTTGATGTTCGTGTTTTATCAAGTAACCTGAAGTAGTGAAACTTTTATTGCAAGTAGTGCAAGTATGATTTCTATTGTTCCCGTGTATTTTCGCGTGCTGTTTCAGACTTGATGACGTTGGAAACGATTTTCGACATGTGCTGCATTCGAAAAGAAAATTAACGGAATGTTTAGAAAGTTGATGAATTTTCAAAGACCCCGACTGTTTAAATGATAATTCGCAATCCCCGCAGCGATAGGGCTTTTCATTCGTATGTAAACGTTTGTGTGTTTTTAGGCTTGTTGAAGTTTTAAATAACTTGTTGCAAATATTGCATTTATGCTCTTTTAAATCTGTGTGTGTCAACATGTGCGTTTTGAGATTTGTTGAATTTACAAATTTCATTGGGCATTGGTTACAGCTAAATCGTTTAATTTTAAGATGAACTGCATCTTTATGGTATTTCAAACTATTTAGTTGTCGGAAGCATCTGAAACATTGATCGCATTCAAATATTTTATCAGCAGAATGTACACGCATATGAATATTCCTCTTATATAAATGCGAAAATGATAGGAGACACATTTCACATTTGAAACTTTTCATATTGGTGTTTGAATTGTCTCTCAGTACTGCCATTATATTATTATGAGTAAATTTAAACGGTAAAGTAAAACTTAAAATTTGAATGAAATACTACTGCTGTATAACAAACAAAATAATCAACTCGTGAAATAATGTTAGAAATAATAATAATAAATGAAGTTCATGATACAACATGTGTGATGTTTACAGCCACTAAAACTCACATTGGAGAAAACTGCACTTCACGTATAATTGCCATTCCTTAATATGTCCAGTTGTTTTTAACAGCACATCACTGAAAAGGAAATTAAAGAAATTTTATTATTGAATACAAGACGCGAACTGGCCAGATCGGGAGGTCGGATAATTCCCGACTGGGCCCCGTCCTGTTGAATAAACTTTATAACAAAATGTGCAAAATAAATTGCAAATCTCTGATTATTTAAAACAAGGACATAAATACTCGTACAATGCAAAGGGGCTCAGGAACAAGAGTTTCGGTTATATACTAGTTATAGAACCCCCAATAAGATTTTCTTAGTATTTCATTTAGATTTCATAAATGTTCATTTTTTTTTACACCATTTCATACTTTTTTGTAGTGACCTTCTTTGTAATTTTCACATTTTTTTTCATTTAGGACCACAGCAGGTTTTTTTCTGTTACTCTGAAAGGCCCATTATTTTTCAGTGGGAGGTTCTGTTTTCCAACACAAATTAAAAGTCGCTTGAGAATCGAGTACATTAGAGAACAAAGAAAGTGAAACGGGAAATGTGTATGGGAAAATAGGACCTCCCGCTGAAAAAACCTACAGGCTTAAAAGTTAACTTGGTGCCCCGAAAACATTTTATTGTTATATACAGGGCGGCCCAATAGTTTTTGGACCGATTTTGAAACAGTGATTTCTCAAAAACTGTTAGAGCAAGAAACATGATGAGTCTTTCACCATAGGAAAGGTGTGGTGAAAAACTCATGTTTGCTCTTTCTATAGATATATAATTTTATGTATCTAGAAAATCTGATGCCACCGCTATTGCCAATTTACGAAATCATTCCACAAATAAAAGTTGCAAGACGAAGAAAAGAGGAAAATAAAGAATTTTTAATAACAAATATGAGTCAAAATTTTTATTTTTGAACGGAAATCTCAATATGGTCGCTATTTTGATTCATCACAGTCTAAAACATTTTTCGCGATTTTGCGGAAAGAGCTGTTGAATTCCAATTTTGAGAAAATTTACTTAAAACAACAGTTATTATTAGACTGACAACAATCAGGCATTTCAATTGAAATTGTTTCTAGCAATAATGGAGGAAATTTGTAAGTTACAATGTTCTTTTCCAGTTTTCTTACGATGAAGGAATACCATTAAACAACAAAAACAGTATCTGCAAAATTATTTAAATTATTTGATTTTTTATTTTATTCTCATTCTGCAACTTTTATTTCTGGTAGTTATTTTCAAAATCAGTAATGGCGGTGGCGTCATGAAACGTAGATCCATAAATTTATATCAATAAAAAGATCGAAGGCAGAGCTTTAATTTGGTGAAATAATCAAGTCTGTAGCAGTGTACCTCTAACAGTTTTCGAGAAATTACTGTTTAAAAATCGGTCCAAAAACTTTTGGCCCACCTTGTACAATGAATCATGCATATTTTTAGAGGAGGAAAGTCCTATGCAAACTAAGTTAGGTCTTCCAATGTTTTACCTTTTTGTTTTCGAAATTAAGTTAATTTTATACAGTATTTAATATATAAGGTGATTTTAGTAAATTTTCAACTAATGACATTATTGAAGACCTTTTTTAGCCTTAATTTTCGGAAGTAAAACAAGAAGCAAATTATTTTCCCTGGAAAAAAAGAAAGTCTTAATTTTGACTTTTTAATATTTTTGTGTGGTATCTCTTAGTATTCCCATACATCCAAAATTAAATAAAAGTTAGAAATTACAAATGCTGAACTTATTTACAAGACAGTTTAATTTGAGCAAATCGGCAAAGAATTTGGAATACTTGGATAGATGACATTTTATATTCGAAGCCTAGGTCGGTTTTGACTGCGGAACTTTTGTCACGTGTACAAACTATTGGAATCCTGAAAATTTCAATGAAATCCGCTCAATGGTTCCGGAGAAAATTATAGAGTTAAAGTTTTGACATGAAGATGAAAACAAAAAAAATCGAAACCAAGGTCACACCTCTAGAAGTAACCTAGAATGGAACACAGTAGGGTTCTGAGAAAAGCAGTATAAGCTTTTTGGATACCGGTTGAAAGACTACTTCGTGTACTACAATATGTCGTAACTAGGGTTCCTACCGAGACCTAGACTAAGTCTCGATCTCGGCTTTTACAAGACCAAGACTGAGACTTACCTAAGTGAACGAGACCGAGACTTACTTAACGAGACCGAGACCAGACCGAGAACAACTAAATAAATCGAGACTGAGACCTCCTAATATTTTCGAGACCGAGACCTCCTAATATTTTCGAGACCGAGACTTAGCATTCGAGACCGAGACCAAGTCTTGGGTCTCGGTTTTGAAAGTAAGCTACTGTAAAATAAGGAAATTTGTGTTTAAACTGTCATTAAATTGATGTATAGTAATTTAGACACATTATAACGCATTATTGCCACTGAATACGACATTTTATCTTTCGTCTCGATTTAGGCCTTTTACGAGATCGATACTGAGAGTTACATAAATGAACGAGACCGAGACCAGCTTGGTTTTAGTTTCTGTCTCGTTTCGAGACTGAAACGAGACCGAGACCAAATGAACTAGACAGAGACCTGGAAAAATTAACGAGACTGAAACAGAGACTGACTCTTTGAAACGAGACCAAGATCTGCTTGGTCTTGGTCTCGTTCGTTTTGGTAGGAACCCTAGTCGTAACGACCCTTTGCAATATCGCCTTATATTTTGGCAGTAAGTAAGAGTACCCCCAACACACACACCGCTACCATTATAATTTACTATATAATAAGTTCGACGCCCTTTATATTGTTTATCGCGAATTATATAATTAAACGTGGATTTTTTTTTTCAGAGGGGGTAGCGTTTTCCAGCAAAATGTACCGTTTTACTTTCTTTGATTTCTAATGTACTCGGTCTCTCAAGGAGACCCATAAGCTATGTGGAAAACGATGCACCCTGCTAAAAAAACTACAGGTTTAATTAATTATGGATTGTTCCAATTGGGGTAAATTCCTGAAGATTCACTCTTTTATTCAAATTGTCTGATAACATATCATAATTTATATAGTTAAAAGAATTCACGATGAATGTTAGTGTGAAATTAGAAATACTGGAAATCATCTAAAAAAAATAACACATTTTCGCTAATACCTTGTTAAACTCTGCTTTTTATTCATTCATGAATGGATTCGCAGCGAGTGGCAAAGAATATGCTTTCAAAATAACAAGAATCGAAGCGAGGTACTATATTTTTAGATGATTTCCAGTATATGTGGTACAAGTGTTATGTCGCACGATGTAAAAACCTGGTAAGAACACGTGGTTCTCCTTATTTTAGCAGTCGACAAGAGAAAACCACAGAAATTTACAAATTATTACTCTATATAACAAGTGTAAGGTATTGCATTTATAAAAATATTCTTTTGTGTTAGTAACTAATCAATATCTGCTTACTAATTATGTAAAACCTGTGAATATAATTTAATATTAAATGTACTATTATATCTTGAAAGTGTGTACTATACTTTACTTTCCAAATCAATCCTGTAACCACTTACGCGACCTATTCACCTCAAATTATTATTTAAACTAACCTGTTTATAAATATAGTGTTTTCTGAGTTTTCCTTTCGATTTGTTACTATCATTCAGGAAATAAACAGAAATGATCAAACTATAACCCAATTCTGCTGAGCACATGGTAATCTACAAACAACACTGAAGCACGACCTTTCGCAACTGTGAGTTTGTAACTCTCCAACAATCGGAAAAGGTGGCAGGGGGGGTAAAAATGTGATTGGGTGGTGTGATAGCTAGGGTAAACGACGGAATGTTTGGGAAGAGGGAGTGGGGGGGATCAACATTGTATTGATGATTTTGGAAAAACTCGTCTTTGTACCTATGATAAGCAATCCGTTGAAGAAAACTCGTGGACTCGTGGTCTTCATACATTACCACTATTGCCAGCATATTTCGCATATTTAGACTTGGTTACATTAATGAAAAGTATGAAACTTTAAAAGGTATTAAAGGTATTGATTTTTAAATAAAATTCTGCCAATACGTTGTAGCTCTTTTAGAGAGTCTATTTTTTCGATATTGATATTTTTATAAGCTTCCAGTTTGGGGAAAAAATAACAAAAAATGTTAATTGTTTTATTTTTCCTATATCTTTATAACTAAATAATTATGCTACTCTATTTATTAAATAACTAATTAGTTTTTTATATTCATGTACG
Organism: Campodea plusiochaeta; assembly: GCA_034698565.1. Taxonomy (NCBI): domain Eukaryota; kingdom Metazoa; phylum Arthropoda; class Diplura; order Rhabdura; family Campodeidae; genus Campodea; species Campodea plusiochaeta. Next base: position 7,085 of record JAQIWE010005062.1, read on the forward strand.
TACCTGCTAATATGATAATATTGGTTAATTATAATTATGATGTCCACACATTGAAATACTGAAAATTGTATTTTTCATGAAATTTAATATTACCAACTCGATATTCGCCAAAGTTCAATCGATCGACTCGAGAATAAATATATCAGCTTGGATTATTTTTCTGACAATTTTGTCTATACCTATCTGTATTCGGTATTGGATTTATCGATATAACTGAAACTTTGATCGATTCTATACGGTATTCGCCGAATTTCAAAAATCGAATCATTTTTGGTTTCAGGATAAAACCGCGCTTCCAATAAGTATATACTTCCGTATACCTATCGAAATTCAAATTTAAAATTCTTTATTTCAATGTCAAAAAAGTCAACGTTACAAAATAATTTGTTCTCCCCTTCAAGACACTTACATTAAAACAACATTCCATATAATTTAAAGCTAAAACAAGACAACAAAACAATAATAATAATAATAATTAATAATAATTATAAGCTTTATTTGTCTTTCCTGTAAATAGGATGCTAGCCTGTTATAACAGTTTAACTATTCTTCTTAAACACCATATCACTTCAAAAAAGTTATAATTATAAATAATATATATTATTTTACACAGTTTTATACTAAAATCTAACAACATACTCCATGTATAATAAGTACAATATACCTATACAGTGCTGCAGATAATATATAACTGACATATTTATAATGTAGTGTAGTAATATAGAAAACAAAAAGCAAATTATTTCCTCTGGAAAAAATGAAAGCTTTAATTTCGACTTTTTAATATTTTTGTGTGGTATCTTAGTATTCTGATACATCCAAACTCCAATGCATCCAAAAAAAATATTAAAAGTCAGAAATTTCAAATGCTGAACTTTTTTACAAGATACTGCCAGCCTATATTGAAGTTGCGGAATTTGTTTAATATCAGCAAGTGGGTTCTGAGAAAATTACCAAAGAATTTTGAATACTTGGATAAATGACATTTTTGTATTCGAAACCCAGGTCGGTTTTGACTACGGAATTTTTGTCATATGTTTACAAACTATTAAAATCCGCCAAGTCATTCCGGAGAAAATCAAGAAACAAATCAGAGCTTTGAAGATGTAAATTTTAAATTCGAAACCTAGGTTGATTTTGACTAATGAACTTTTTTCATGTGTACAAACTATTATAATCTTGAAAATTTAACTAAAATCCGTCAAAGTCGTTCCGAAGGAAATTGGAGTTAAAGTTTCGCCTTGAAGAAGGAAACGAAAAAAAAAAATCAAAACCAAGGTCAGTTTTGAGTACGGAACTTTTTGTATAATTATGGCAATACAGATACTATCCTGAAAATTTAGTTAAAATCCGCCAAGCGGTTCTGGAGATATTCAATTAAACATGACAATACCCTGAAGATGGAGACACGAAATCCGAAACCTAGGTCGATTTGAACAGATTTCCGAATATGCTGAGGCTATGCCTTATACATCCTGAAAATTTGGTCAAAATCGGACGAGCGGTTACAGAGATAAGGGGGGGGGAGGACGGACAGACATGATCCTTCTAGACTTTTTTTCAAGCCATTTTCCTTCGGAAAATTAAGGCTAATTATCACTAATAACCAACAGTCATCCGAAAAACTTTAAACAGGTTGTTTTTAAAGAAAAAGTATAATTATATATCCCTATAGTTTACTATAGTGCTTTTTAAATCATAAGAACCCAAATCGATTAACTCTTCAATATTGTTTTGACGAGTAAACCCATTGTTGTCTACTTGCTTGGGTTGTTCAAATTCTTTATTTTCTACACAAATCGCAAGAAAGTCAAAGAATTTAAACATACTAACAAGCGATTATCAGTTGGTCGTTGTCAGAAACACCCTTGATGGGTTAAACGGTTAGGGTTATTATGATTGAAAATACAGTATATACCTCGCACGCAAACATACGACACAAATGTATTTAGCACATTTTGAGTTTTTGACAGTTCTAATCCACTAACAAATGGGTGGACAAGGGATCGCCGTTGTTTACCATTGTAAAGAAAACTCGTCAATTTTCTTAAATACATTTGGGTCGTATGTTTGCGAGAGGGGTATATCTCTAAACGTTACAGAATTTATCGATTTGATATTCGTCGAATTTCCATCAAATTTTAAAATCAATAATAATAATCAGGGGTGGATATTCGAAAAATAAAGATTCCAATTCCGATTCTAATACGGGACATGTATGGTTTTTATAAACTTGTTATAACATTAAAATATTAGGATACTCCTTATTCATAGTTCAATAAAAAAAAAATTCAAAAACTTTTAATAAAACAATAGTTGAAATTACATACAAGTAAGAAAAGGTTATTTGGTGGAAATGATTTTAATCAATCGTCAATATGTTGTTTCCTGTTTCAAAACAAGAACTTTCTGATTTCAGAAATCTTAACCAGATATTTTACAATTATCTATAATTTTATGGCAGGGAAATTTTTATGTAATTGTCAGCAAGAAGGGCGTGGATTTGTTTGGTCAAAATTTGGAGTGTGAGCTTTTTATTGTGCCTACAAACCACCGGCATTTTTATGCACTTTGTGAATTACTGGTTAGTTGGATGACCTATTACCAACTTGACCCTCTGAAATATAGTTACCCCATTGCAACTCTGTTATTATAATGATTGTTCCATAGATGGTATAAATGGGTTTAAAAAGTGAAAGCAAAGTGGAATTCCACATTGGTGGCCTGGTCCCAGTGTGTTTATAATTATACTTATTGGAAAACGAACCTTCACATAATGTTTCAAAATTTTCATAAATTTGGCTGAATACAAGAAATTGATCACCTTATTATATTGGAACTAAACAGTTTAAGATGTATAAGAATTGAGCAATTTATTGTGTCAGTTCGTTCAGAAGCAAAGGAAACTGATTAAGAGTAGTTAAACACTTACGAGTGAGAATGAGAAATATTTCATGATTATTTGGAATTTCACTGGTAAACTTTCATTGCAACATTGCATTAGTTCATTCTTCATGCAGCGGGTTAACAGAGGCTTATAAATACTTTAGAAAGTATGTGAACCGTCTCCATCACATCTGTTTAAGGGGTCTGGGGAGCTGATGAAGGGGATAGGGATTCCCATGTTACGTAATTATTCCATATTTCCTAAACTAATTGAG
>JAQIWE010005063.1:0-10245 GCA_034698565.1 Campodea plusiochaeta
ATGCCACATGTAACTGACTGTATCCACAAAGGCACCAAAAATGAAAAAGGCAAAAGATACAGTCAGAAAACTGACTAATTAGTTCAGTGATTACCACAATTTACATTTGGAAACCATTTGATGTAAATATTTAAAAAGTTCTTAATGCTTTCCTGGAAGGATAATCAATATCTCATTAGGGAACATCTTTAAATTTTTTTTTCTCTTTCTAGATGCAGATTGTTCAAAACAAAATTCAAATAGATACACAGCAGATAGGCCTAGGCCAAATTTCCAAATAATTATAAACTCAGAATTGAAGAAAAGATTCTAAAATAACAATAAGAATATTCTGTTTAAGTTTTTATTTAAAAGTTTCAACTCACAAGGGGTAGACCAGGGGTATACAGTCTCAACTTTTATGTGGTCTATTTAAGTATTTAGCCAGAAATTCAGTGTCATAATTCTGTAATTTTTTAAACTTATGCTACATTTTTGATCATTTGTTTCAGAGTTGTTGTTGTAGGTTGGTCTATGTAAGTGAAAAATGATTTTAAAAACTGTTTAAAAATATAGTTAGGCTTATGTTCTTGACCTGCACAGCTGAAAGTAGGGAAACTGAACTGCTGAAGGAAGCATCAAGTTGTCAGTTTGTAATGTTAATGAGAATGCCTACGTCTAGGTGATTAAAGTCTGTTTGTTTATACAGTTGTTGCTACTCTGTCATTGTCTGTTGTTATGTGGAGTCAGGTTCAGAAATTTCAAATATTTTCTACTAGTTTCATCTGCTGATCTGTTTATGTGAACCAACGAGCTTAAGTACAACCTCTAGAAGGATAAACTTTCCTGAAAAATATGATGAAGAACATGGCCAACGCCATTGCAGGAAAAAGAAGTTGTTAGTGATGTCATAATGCATTTGGCTCTTGTTGTGAATCTGGACTGTTGAGCGCTAGTGCAATGGTTTCAATGCTGAAACGCTATAGTGACGTAATACCGGACTTGTAATTTGCCAAACTGACAGCTTTCAAATTTGCTCATTTTTTTTGTAATGTGCAAAGTGAAAGAATGGGCATCGATTCTTAGTTTTTAAAATCATTGATGTAAACCTAGGCCTAAAAACTGCAAATTTTTAGCAGAAAACTTAAGGCTTATTTTCTGATTTGGATTATGCCCATTTGTTTAAGACAACATCCTGCATAACAATTAATATCTAAATTGTATCATTTCATATTGAAGAATCCTAAAAGGTTTAAAAACAATAAAAAGCCAAAAAACATTCAAACAAAAAGGGGTTGGTTTCGCGCTCTTTCCAGTGACACTTTGAGCACTGACAAACAAATGCTACAAAACATGCGAATTTCATGCAGAAGCAGGCAGCTGAATGAAATATATATATGCTATTGTATTAATGATCATGTAAATGACATAATATATTCTAATATCCTCACCGTTTCTCTGCATTGTATAAAAACACGAACTACAGAAGCATCCGTCAATCACCGCCAAAAAACCACTCGCATAAACACTACTCCACTCTTGCGGCAGTTTCTGGAAGTAAAGTAGCGCAGCTGCTACAGAGAGAAGAATACAGAGAGAAATTCAAAACAAAACCGCTAAAGGAATTTGCATTGTTGATCAATTTTGTTGTCATTTCGTTCTCATAAATAATTGTTTACGCTTAATAAAAATATAATACCGTTGCTTGGGGAGAATAAAAATTTATAGAATTTAATTTGGAAAACTGTAAAAGAGTAAATATAATGGTAAAGAAATATTATGGGTTTATGGCACTAACATAATTATTATGACTCTGAAGTCTGAATAATAAATATATCATATTGTTATACTGATATACAAGCAGAACCGTTTTCTGCTATAAATAATGCAGTGTTTATAAAAATATTTCTTATTATAAAAAAAAACATTCTTTCATTTTCACTCTGAAAAATAAAATGAAATAGTAATTGCCACTGTCCACAAGATTAACAATACCATATCTTGCACCTTAATCACAATTATTAATCACTAGGAGCAAGATTTGCAATTTTTAATCTAGGAGCGAAATTTACAATTGTTCATCTGGGAGCCAGATTAACAATTGTTAATGTGGGAGCGAGGTTAACAATTGTTAATGTGGGAGTGAGATTAACAATTGTTAATGTGGGAGCCAGATTAACAATTGTTAATGTGGGAGTGAGATTAACAATTTTAATATGGGAGCGAGATTAACAATTGTTAATGTGGGAGCCAGATTAACAATTGTAAATGTGGGAGCGAGATTAACAATTGTTAATGTGGGAGCCAGATTAACAATTGTTAATGTGGGAGTGAGATTAACAATTGTTAATGTGGGAGCCAGATTAACAATTGTTAATGTGGGAGCGAGTTTAACAATTTTAATATGGGAGCGAGATTAACAATTGTTAATGTGGGAGCCAGATTAACAATTGTTAATGTGGGAGTGAGATTAACTATTGTTAATGTGGGAGCCAGATTAACAATTGTTAATGTGGGAGTGTGATTAACTATTGTTAATGTGGGAGTGTGATTAACAATTGTTAATGTGGGAGCCAGATTAACAATTATAATGTGGGAGTGAGATTAACTATTGTTAATGTGGGAGAGAGATTAACAATTGTTAATGTGGGAGCCAGATTAACAATTGTTAATCTAGGAGCAAGATTTACTACTGTAAATCTAAAAGAAAGATTTGCAATTGTACATCTAGGAAATTTCTTAATCGGAATGACCCTAACTTTCGGAAACACATTTTCATTTTCGGGTACTTTTACCAACTAACTCCAAATTTCATCAAATTTTCAGGTTATGAAGGATATGCATGATACAGCAAATTTTTGTAATTGAAATGACCCTAAGACTTTTGGGTACCCATTAGCATTTTTGGGTACTTTTACCATTTTTCTCCAAATTTCACCATATTGCCAGGTTGGGATATGTACGGTATCATGTTGAAAATTCCCGCAGTCAGACTGAGTGACCCGCCCATTTTTGGGTTGGGGTACCCATTTTGCGGGTACTTTGATCAATTTACTCCAAATTTCACTAAATTTTCAGGTTATAAAGGCTAGGGTTTGACATAAAACAAAATTTTCGCAATTAGAATGACACTAACTTTCGGGTTATTTTCGTGTACTTATTTTATATATTTACTCCAAATTTCACCAAATTTTCAACTTATAATAACTTATAGCAGTATAGGGTATAACTATAGACCAAACATTTCCGCAAGCACAATGACCCTAACTCTTTGGGTTTCGGGTACTCATTTTCAGATTTTTTAAGCGACTTAACTCTGAATTTCGCCAAATTTTTAGATTACGTAAGGTATGATCATACAACAAAATTGTCGTAGTCAGAACAAAATTATTTATAAACTTATGCCGACATGGAAACTGGCAGTGGATATTTTTGGGTACGTACTGCAATTATTTCCTGAAGAACCCACCTGTATTGAAGAGCTTTTCAGCTATTTATAATGTTATGTGTCTGTGTGGATGTAATTTCATGTGAACTCTGTTGAAACAACAAGTTATTTTTATTATTAAATTTATCAAATTTTATTATTATTGAAGGTTCTATAAATAGTGATAATGATAATAAATTATGTTTAATAGTTCAAGTATTTAATATGTGAATGGTATAAAAGTTAGAAAGTAATAGTGAATATCTGAAACAGTTTTACTAAAAAGTTTCTCAGGTTTCTGTTTGCAGTAGTTCAGAATTCACAATTTCTGCAATGAATGAGAACTTCTGTTTTCGAACTGCCGAACGCGCTTTTCAAACAAAATTTCAGTTTACGAACGCACATCCGCGTCAGCAGCAGACGATATTTGTGCCGTGTGCTTGTGGAAAGAATCAAAGAAATTCTTTAGTGATAAGTGAACTAAAAAGTTAAATTAAATCCATAAATCATGACTGCAGGTTCTGGCAGTCAGTCCAGTCATTCTCAGTCAGCAACTAATCATGAAGAACGACCTGGCAGAGAGCCTGCACCAGACCCGTCAGCTCCAATCACAAGGAAAGGTGTCCTGACTTCATTGGTCACTGGAAAACCACAGGAGATACCTGAAACTGATTTGGTAAAATTACAAGCTTAGGTCTACTAACAGAGAGTAAATACTTATAATTGAAATTTCTGAGACGAAAGGTTAACCTAGACAAAAGTAAATATAGTTGGTAAGCTTGCTGTTACGAACGTAAATTTAACTTGAATGTAACATACAGTCATAGCTTTATAGACCCAGTCCAGCGCCAGCATCTTTGTGACAGGCGAAACAGCACTTTTCACTTGTTCAGCTGTTAAGTCTATCTACTTAATTTTTAAACAATCATATTAGGCTTAGGGATCAACCGGATGTCCGGCAAATATCCGGTATCCGGTCGTTTTTCCCACTCCGGTATCCGGTTTTTTTCTGACGAATATTCGTAGCAAAACGTAATCGTATTACGTGTTCTTTTATAGCCTCATTTAAACATGTTTATGTTAGCAGCATCATTTTGGCAACAGTGCACTGTTTGTTTTTATGTGTAATGTCTCCACATCCCCCCTCACGTGATTGACTCGCTTGTAGTTGTAGTCGTATAGTTGTAGCAGCTGCTGGAAGTGGTGGTCTGATGAAACTTACCATAAATCTGTATAATCAGGCTGATCATAACAAAATATACAAGTTGTAACTAAGCATGCATCAATTGAAAGTATTCTTTAATTGCTAACTTTACCAGGAAATGAATAATAGACGTTTAAAAAGCATTAAAGGCGTAATTTATTATTTTTTATTTTCATGGGAGTTAAGGTATCCCATAAGGATTCGTAACTTATGCTCTGATTATTTTCAAAAATAGCCTACATAATTACATATCATTTGAAATAAAAGTTTAAGAAACATGCAGCAAGTGCCATTTTAAAGATCTTTTTGCGATCTTTCAAATGATACCAAACATTGCAAATATTCGGTATCCGGCCGGAGCAGATGTAACCTTTCCGCTATGATCCGGTATCTGGCAAATTTTTGCTCCGGTATCCGGCAAATTTCCGCTTTGGCCGATCCCTAATTAGGCTATCATGACTTGCACCATCGTCCTTTAAAAATTATTTTTGAAGCTAGAGTTTTGCGATTTCAGTATGTTATAGGCTACTTCAAACAGATATAAAAGACTCCTGAAAATTTAAAATCGCTAGGTGTCTTAGTTTTTGTGTTACATTTTTCTGAAAATTACATTTGTCCTGTCTTATAAAACAGGCGGTTATAAATTTAATTTAATTTATCACCCCTTGTGTTAAATTATAAGGAAAACATCATTTTCAAAAAATTGCTATTGATTTGAAATTTTCAGGAGTGTTTTATATCTCATTGAAGTATAACATACTGGAATTTCCGATCTCTGACTTAATAAATTTCTATTTTCATTCTCTGATGATGTCACGTGCAAGTTATGAGTTAAGCCTAAATCTGATAATTATTTATTATTAAGCTATTTTATAGAGACAATTTCAGTGTCAAATTGAGAGTTCTGAACATACAGCCTACTGACCTACGATTTTAATTTTCAGTATGATTTACTAATAGATTTTATATTTTTCTTTTCAGCTTGGTCGATGTCGTTTTGTGTCTGAGTTTGAGAAGATGAACAGGATTGGAGAGGGAACTTATGGAATTGTTTGTAAGTAAAACCACCGAGGGTACAAAATAAAAATAATTAAAATTCCAATATTTTGCTGATCCTGTGAACACAATTTAGGGAAATATTAACTCATAAAGATATTTTACTATGGTTTAAAAAAAAAATAGTTTAAATGCAATAAAATGTCACTGCAAGTAAGATGAAAAATCTTTAGGTGGCGTGGCTAACTGTAAGGCCTATATTTTCGTGTCAGGTGCAAGTCTTGCACTGGGGTAACTTTCCCGAAATGCCTATTCCACTACATATAAGTTGCACCTGCGCAGACTTGCACCGGAAACGAAAATGTACCCCTAACCACGAGGAAAATAAATATGACAAAAAATATTCATGCGTTCGGTGGGATTCGAACCCACGTCTTGCTTACTGGGCAGGTGCTGTGTTTGTAGCTAAGTGGCAAAGCACCTGCCCTGTAAGCAAGGGGACGACGGGACGTGTGTTCGAAGCCCACCGTACGCATGAATATTTTTTGTCATTAATAATTTATTTACTTTGTAAGGTAGGCTATGTCAGTATAATATATTTATTTTCATTGTATATATAATTTCCTTACTCTTTAATAATTGTTATTATAGTAGCCCCTGACTGTGTAACAGATTGTCATTGAAATTAAATCATTCTTTTTATTAAAAACTTATAAAAATTGAAGAATAAATCATAGGTGTAATATGGCATTAAGCCCGGCAATTTTTGAAATTCTTTATTTTATTGATCTATAATATTAGAATTTGAACAGTTCTAGGTCTTTGACAGACATTGAGACATATTAGCAATAAAGCAAACAAAGAACAAAACAAACTCGGTTAAAATAAAATAAAAAAATGAAATCCAACAAATAGAAGAACTTTAAGGCCGATTTTTAATTCATCCTATAAATTAGTTCTTTTGGTTCATCCAAAAGTTTAATTGTAAACAAAGAATAAGTTATTTTTAAAATATCAATCGTGAATTTAACTTAGATAGGCCTACCTAGCTAGCAGTCCATGTAGCAATAAAATACAGGAAAAAAAAAATCTTGATAGAAATAAGACAAAATGACCTGAATAAAGAGTGAAAAGGGAATAAATTGTGTCAAACCACTTATTTAATAAAGTCAAATGCTTATTGTTCCCCTTAACTCTTCATCAATTTTAAAATTGAATATTCAATCTCCCTAGATCGTGCCCGTGATACGAAGACGAATGAAATCGTAGCGTTAAAGAAGATGCGTATGGAACGTGAAAAAGATGGTTTGCCAGTGAGTGGTTTGAGAGAAGTATCTATATTGTTGCAGTGTAGACATGACAATATAGTATTGTTGAAGGAAGTTGTGGTAGGACGGAGCTTGGAAAGGTAGGGAAATTTTCATACTTTAGTTCCGGTAGATGAGTAGAAAATTTGTATCAACTTAGGCCTAGGCTCAGTTAGATATAAAATATTATTTAGACCTAGTTAGTGTCCCATCTAGAGCATTTTAGAAGGGCGCAGCGCCCTGCCCTACATCTGGGGCGCTCTGCCCTATCTCTTGGGCGCCCTGCTCTACTCTTAGGGCGCCCTTGTGCTATAATAATCACACCCATATTTCAAAACCATATATTTGCGACAATACCAATGAAACATAGTATATTTACATTAATCATGTGAGATTTGCCAGTCTTTGACTCTCTTACCAATTTAATTTGAAAGTCTTAACATTATTTAAAAACATTGTTAATTCAATTTTTCTCACATTAGACATTAATAAAGGAAACATTCAAACGCTGTAATCAATTACGGATACGGTACTTTACATACGTCAGTAAATCAACAGTTTTTTCACTTTTGACTAAGTTTTTCTATTCCCCGACCTTTCAGCATTTTCTTAGTGATGGAGTACTGTGAACAGGACTTGGCTTCTCTGTTAGATAACATGCAAACACCTTTCACAGAAGCACAGATTAAATGTATTGTATTGCAAGTATTCAAAGGATTGAGATATTTACATCGAAACTTCATTGTACATAGAGATCTCAAAGTGTCCAATTTACTTATGACGGATAAAGGATGTGTAAAAATAGGTGAGAGTTTTGTGTTAGAATATGAATTTTCTTATTATGTTTATACCTGTATTTTTCGTGATTTTGCCTAACCATTTCTTATTGAAATTAAAAAATATTGTATGCAAGTTAATTTGTATGAGGCAGACAGGCAGTACAAAGAAACGTAAGGAGCAATACAGTATATTTAAAGGGACTGGACAGCGAAATAGATTGTACTGATAGTACATATTTTTCTATTATTTTGGTATAAAAATTATCATCCAACTATTTTCCGTTCATGAGATATGGCGATTTGTAAAAAACATCATGAGAGGAGTTACCTGTGAAGTGAATTTTTGGATCTCAGCATCTAATAGCTTCGTAACAACCAAATAGTTTTTATTAAATAAATTTATTTATTTTATGACTTTTAAAAAAAGAAAGACAAAATTCCAACTTATGGTTCACAAGTTATAAGCTCAGACAGATTTTGAGATAGAAGTTCACAGGTAACTCCATGTGTTATCTGTGAACTTCAAGTTTACGTAACATCTCCAAAATGGCTGAACCGATTTTGTTCATTCTTTTTTCAAAAATCCTCAAAAAATTCAGCAGAAAATACTATTAACAGAACTCAAAAAGTAGAAAATTGGCTGTCCAGTCCCTTTAATATTAATTTAACCAGTTTTATTTGGTTAGATTATCTTGGTAGGCTACTTAAAAAGATGAAAAAAGCAACTAGCATTAAACCTATTGTTTTCTTATTTAACAAGTACCGGTAGCTAAAGTGAAATAAAAAAAGAAAAGAAAAATATATTATCTTTGTTGTATTGTAAATTGTAGCCTAATAGACTTAGGAAATGTATTTTTGAATAAATTAAGTTTGCATAAACCACAAAGATCATGATTCATTTAGAAATATTTTTGGCAATAAAGTGCATTAGAATTTTGTTTTAAGTAACTTATAAACAGAAATACAGAATATTTTAAACTAAATATTACTGTTAATTAACTAAATTTATCCATTTATGCAAGGCACAAGGTTTTTAAATCTACTAATTTAAAGATAGGACTATGTTCAGGGCTTTATTTCCAACTTACTAATAACATATACGACTACCAGTATTACCCATTAGCCATTAGATTAACTCATGTACCATTTAAAGTTTTCTGATTAAAAACACTCAGGAAAAATCTAACAGTTGTTCAAGTTAAAAAGGCCGTGTTTAAAAAAAAAAAGATTTTTCGAAAAATATTGTAATTTCGGGATCTAATTCACACAAAAACAACGCAATATGGTCTTTTTGTACTTGTTTTAAACGTCTTTTCGAGCTCTTTCCAACGGTGTCCAACATGTAATTTTACGGATTTTCTCGCCGAAGTTACGAATATTTATCCACTGGTCAGATTGACCAGTGAAAATTCAATTCTACTGGTCAAAAAGAAAAGTCACGACTGTTACCAGCAGACCACCTGGAAATTCTAGACTATGTTAGAAATCTACTGAATCAAAATTTTGTAAAATAATAATAGTAATTTACTGGGCCATTGTATTCTGCACTCGTCAGTTCACTGAATCATTTCCCTCTTTCCCCAGCTGACTTTGGTTTAGCCCGTAAATACGGCCTCCCCCTGAAGCCAATGACACCAATGGTGGTAACACTGTGGTACAGAGCACCGGAACTCTTACTTCATGCTAAAGCACAGACAACTGCAATTGATATGTGGGCTGCAGGGTGTATTCTTGGAGAATTGTTAGCTCATAAACCATTGTTGCCTGGGAAATCGGAAATACATCAGGTAGATTGTCTATTGTTGCGGGCTTGTATTCTTCACTATTTTTGGGCTTCTTACATTTAGATATAGGAGATTTAAAATTTCTATTTTAGCTTTTTAAGTTTTGTTTTGATTTTTTTAGGTTCTTTTTCAGATAGTATCTTTATTTTCTTACGTTCTTACTGGTTTTACTGCAGAGTAATTATTTTTATTAGGACTGCTAAATGGAATCAGAAGTAAATAACTGAATCTGCTTGTTTTCAATTTCAGAGATACATTTGTTTTCAAGTCAGAGATAGGTCTACATCAGGTAGACTGTCTATTGTTGCTGGCTTGTATTGTTGTTGTGGGGTTTCATTATTTTGTGTTTTTAAAGAATAGATTGAAAATGTTTGTTTTAATCTTTTGGGAAGGATATTTTTTTTAATTTTTATATCCTATTTTTTAGCTGAAAATGTTACGTCTCACGTGCTTTATTTTTGTTTATCTGTTTTACTGACGATTAAGTAGGCCTACTTTAATATTTGGTTTTATTTTACGAAATCGAGTCAAATTGCCATATTGGTGAAGTAGATTTAAAGCGAATATTTAAGTATCCATACATAAATTAACTGAATATTCATGAATTTGAATGAAAATAAGTCTCAGACTCGATTTCGTAGTTCTGACATCTGAAATTTTAAACTCGGAGCAGAACTTTCCATCTAGCCTCGATGCTCATACGGAGATTAAGTGACGTATTCATGTTTAAGATACTTCTTGGGTCTGGCCACTTATAAGAAACAAACTA
>JAQIWE010005064.1:0-10245 GCA_034698565.1 Campodea plusiochaeta
AATTAATTTGATATTGTTATTCTGTGGCATCTATCAACTTACTATTATGTAAACAGAGTATGTAAATAAACATATATTCTCTCTCTAGAACTGAAACATAAAATATTTTTTTACCGAAAGTAATACGCAATCCTAAAACATCTGAGTAAATCTCAGTCAAATATGGAGATAAGAGTTAACCGCTCCCAGCACTGACTACGACCACTCCTCTCCTCTTTCTCTCTCTCCAACCGACCAACTGATGTAATGACCAAAGCTGAAGGGAATGAATTTATGAAAGGTAACGGCTGGTGATGATTGCTGCACTCACAGCTCTACGCAAACACACACACACACACACGTCTAATGAGGAGAAGGATATTTATTGCTTCAAAAGTACATACATCACATACAAATACATACATGGCTGTACATCTGTCACGTACGGCTGCTTTCTTCTTTCTCATGTTTGGTGTGATTTGCTAATCGTTTGTAATTCTTATTAAACTTTTGTTTTGCTTACGGAAACTAAATTACTCCATGTGAAATCAAATCTACTTGGATGTGAAATATGTAAGGGTATACTAAAGTATGAATAGTTTACGAAGTTTGTTTTCTACTTTAAGCAGTTAAGAGTATTACTCTTTTTCAGGTAGATTTTTCTTTATAATGTGAAGTTAAAGTGTTACCTTCAGCTAAATTGACTTTTTCGATATTATAACATAATATTAGTCTTCTTGATATAATAACTCATATTATTTTTCTTACCTCCCAAAAATCTCCGGTTTTGCAGATATTCACCTTAGAAATTGCGGTAAAATAAGTTGTAAGGTAGCGGAGCAAGCGTGAACGAAAACGAGACAACTATACTTTTATGTGAATAAAATGATTAATTTGCATTAAATCAGTTTTGCTACTTTTTCACTGTTATGCTCTGAAACGTGTTTTTCAGTAACTAATTTGCATATATTCGCAAGGTAGCGAAGATAAATAGTTCGATTTGTGCTACCTTATAGAACTTATATCAACTTTTATAAATGGAAATATTTTTTGACCTGTTGGGTCAAAAGATGTCAATTTTTTTAAAATATTTTTTTAATAATGTATGGTACAAGAAAGTTACAGAAAAGGAGAAATTCATTATCTGCAGGTAACCCTTTAAATGACTTTAATGAAGAATGTGAGCAAAATCTTAAGCAATCAAACAAAACTTGCAAGTCTTCACAATCGTAACACAAAAATAAATGATTATGTGCTCAAAAACTATATAACGAGATAAATGCGTTATGGATGCTGGAGGAAGCAAATCTGAAAAGATTTCAACCAATATGGAAACGTCATACTAGTTGAAAATTAGATCGTGCCTTCGATTTTTCGTCCACTATCTATATATGAACTATATCGTTTCTGATATAATTTATTGTTTCGATCTTTTTCAAACTTGCAGTGTTCAGTAATGCCTTATATAAAATACAATACTTTCTGTCATCATATTTTCATTTTACTGTTCTGAAATACTTTACCTGCTGTTATAGAAGTATCTTAGACTGTCAGATAACTTCTACTGTCACATAACTTACACTGTCACATAACTTCTACGCATTATTACAACCCACTGTAATAATTATCCACATTACTGAAGTTGATGATCTTGTACAGTACACTGTACAACTTATTCTTACGTAGGAAAAAGTTAAGTGAGTGCGTTCATTCATAACATGAAGATATTCTTCTATGTATAGTTACAGTAACTCTACAGGATATACAGTATATACTCTCAGCGGGTTCATTAACAATAGCGTATATCTCTGTATCTCTAATGACGTCATTATTAATATCCTTTGATGTTAAGAAGAAAATATGACTTTCTTCTATATAAGAGTTTTTTTTTCGTTTGTTATATGTAAAAGTAGGTTGTTTAGTTTTGCTGTATGCTGAGATAGTATTAAAGAAATTTTATTATGAACAAAAATTATTTATGGGATTGAGAAGATATTTATGCAGTCAGAATCAGCTGGTAATTAATTTCAGTTGTTTTTCCTAAAACAAATTAAAAAAATACATTTTACATGATGAATGAAATTTTAACATAATTATGTAATTACTTATAAGCAAATAAATTTCCTTAAATCATTTCGGTATTTCGCATGCACATAATTTTTCGTTCATTTTGAAAATTATTTTTAGTTTATAAAAAAACAAACAATGAAATACATAGTACTGTTGTACTTCTAAATTATATCTTGTAATCTTCTTCTTCTATGGTTCCATTATCCATTTTCATGTAATATGATTACTAATTGTTATTTGTACCCAGTCTTATTGAAAATTCATGAAAAATTCACTAATAATTCAAAGAACCTTATAGAATATATGGAAACACTATGAATTTTCTTTTTCAAGTATATAATTGACAAATCACCACAGCACATTATTTTATGAAACTCTTTCACACTTTTAACCTTCATTCAAATAATTAGCTTTCGCTTATAGCAACAACCAGAACTATGCACTATTTTTTGCCTCTTTATGTGTTACTGTACAAATATAAATAGCAACCTTTATTAGCAATGTAGCGACTATACATAACAGAATAAAATGTAATGAAAATGGACAGATGAACTGTAATTTAATGATGTATATTTGTAGAGAATGACATTTAAATGAATAAATGAAAACAAACACCGGAAAATAGTTCTTCACTCGACATCATTATTATTATTAGGATTTTCATTACAATAAAGTATGCATGAGAGATTGCAATTCATCAGTGTGAAATATCTACATCGACATTTTGTCATATATTTGAAAATAAATATTTATTCGTGTTTCTGATTGGAGTAATATAAATTATATCTTCAGTCTCTATATGTTACTAATTAATGCTTTATCATTTATTCGTAATTTTATTTTCAGGATAGAAGTTTGTATAGTTATTGAAAATTAGAGACAACATATTTTGTTTTATAGTGAGTTATCATACACTGGTATTAATTATAGCAATAGTGATAGTCTGGGACATTAAAAACCCGGATTAGTTTAGTGTCCATCGACTAAGGTTTGCCAGAGCACAATACAAACCACGAACTACGGTATAAATAGATGTAATGATGTATAGAGTTGGATAATGGCTCATAGAGTCATAGTACTGTAATTACAGAAAAGGAGAATATACTAATACATTTCATGAAAATATAAATAGATACTTTATATTCACCATAAAGTATTGTAATGTTATGCAGTATAATAAAGTTTTGCTTTTAATGTGCAACATGTTGAGGTATAATCCAATGTGGTTTAATAGAGTTTTATCACTAAACTTTGAAATATTCATGCAAAAGTATATGATGTCATATTATGTCATACAATGTATTAAACGAAATACCAAGTATATTCCCATCTTATTTTTCCGTGAAGTTGTGTTATGCTGAAGTGAACATGAAGTATTCTCCATAAAATAGATCACTATAGGTGCGAGGTTATAATTATATAAATCCATTTATAGTCTATAAGATTATGTTATAGTTGTAGAGTTATTTATTTTGGTAATTCATACTGCATTACATAGATCAACCATGAAATTAAGTACACTTTATTCAACATGAAAAATTAATGTGTTGTTGCTACAGTATAACCAGCTGGTAACAAATTTCCAACTTTTTCACCTCAAATGACTGATTGAAAGAGTATTTCGATGTATATTTTAAATATACATTTATGTAAAATAGGTGACTGAAATCTTCACCTTTTGGAAAACGATTGCTTTCAGTCTGTAAAAAGTTCACTATTTGTTGCTGGCACCGATCGTAACAAATTTTTTGAGGTTTACAAATGTGGTTTAGTATTGCAAGAACAATCTCGAGAGACCTGAAATATCACACATATATTAAAAAAGATTTCTCCTCATAATACAAGGTACATATAGTATAATGTTATAATCAAGTTTTACTTCCAGAATTACCAATTTTAAAAATTAAAAGGAATTAAATGATTTAATTTTAAAAGTCCAGCGTACTAATGAAAAAAGGCATAATATAACAAACGTTTCTATTACACTATGTAGTAAGCACAGTGATGTAAATAGTAATCGAAGTCAAGATTTTTGCTCTAAAATGTAAAACGTCAAATCATGAAAACAGTATCTCCATAATCCTAAAATCCTTCGTGTCATGATGTATGAATATGATCAAGATGTATAATATACGAAAGCATTTAGTTAGTCCCCTTCCCCCTTTTAAAGTAGAATTTGATCTCCGGAAGTATGATCCAAATTTGAATCTTTGAAACATTAGGAGAGAAATGAAAGTTAGAAAGAAAAGTTTTGCTAACTTTTGGAGCTGTTTAGCGTATAACTCTTCAAAAGTCGACAGCTGCCTTATAGTAGTGTATTCAAATGTAACCCCGAAAAGAGAAAAGTACTTTTCCGTGTTCGAGCTCATTTCAATAAAGAATTGCAAACTAATTAATCTTTCAAACACTAAACAGTCACTTCTCAAATTTACATGATATATTCAAGAAGGAAAATATTATTTCTTCATCTTGAGAATGTCGGTGTATATTTTCCATATTGAAGTCTGTAAATACTGTCAGCAAAACTTCTTGAAAAGTAGATATATGGTATTTTATACTAGGCATCGATATTCTCAGTTATGGATTTTTAATCACTTTATTCGTTACAAACGGAAATTCTATCAAAAAATATATTTTACATTATACGATTGAACTTATACTTTTATGACTATGCATCTTCTTCCATACCCTGGTACTGTTTACGAACACTTCTACTCTGGAAAATGATGTTCCTCTTGCTTCATGTTAGTCTCAAATTTAGTATTTTAATTATTATTCACTAAAAGTAAATTCACTTTAGTTTTTCCTATAGTCCGTTCAAGTTCCTTTTTTATATGGATATTGGATAGGAATTACCAGAAGATTTTACATTCGCTTTTTTTCTGGAACCTATCAAGCGCTTCTTAATTGATCTGTAACAGGTAATCACTCAAATCTGCGGATGTGCTTGTGATTGTTAGTTTAAAATATAGGGAAACCTAAACTTGAAAATCTAAAGTTGCATGTATGTTTTAAAAATATGGAAAAATTTGTTTCGAATAAATTTATTCAAATTTTCTCCTTTGTTTGCAAAAAAAACATTGGAATCGTATCAAGACAAACTACGTTATAGACGGGTACACTTGATGAATTTAGAACATGAATGTCTCTTAAATTTTGTAAGAGGGTATTTGAATAAATTGAACTAACGTAACTCTCTATTTCAGCAATTTCCAAAACAAATACTACAAGCTTAAATACACATCAATAGCATAATAACAATGACTTTAAATTTATTTACATTTCTCTATATCGTATAGTATAATCTGTATACCCTGTACTTTCCACAGTAAATACCCTGCTGTACTTACTATATACGAATACTATGTACTAATTGGATTACATAGGTAAACTGCTGAAGAAACATTATGTACACATCTTTGCAATAATGCCAACATCAACCGAAAATCTACGGAGAATGAGCCAAATGCAATTTGACGTTCTAATAGGAATATTAATGCTTTAGAGTTTAGTCGACCTAAGTGTATTTATAGATGAGTTAATGCTCTTAAACATTAATGATGTTCAGGTGAATTAAATTATGAAGTCAGGTATATTTCGCCATTTATTAGAGTCATGTAATGTGTGTGAAAAATTTGATTCGATGAAAACAGTTTTGAAGTTCTCAAACAGAACCATGTCATTTTAAACATTATTCAGTTTGTGCAAAATAGTAATGAACAATTTTAAATTAAATAAAAAGTTAATCATCATCTAGCGTAGAAATATTTGTGTCAATCATCTTGAATAGCTTTGTTCTTAAGTCATAACGAATGGTTGAAATTATTTT
Source organism: Campodea plusiochaeta (assembly GCA_034698565.1). Classification (NCBI taxonomy): domain Eukaryota; kingdom Metazoa; phylum Arthropoda; class Diplura; order Rhabdura; family Campodeidae; genus Campodea; species Campodea plusiochaeta. Next base: position 5,879 of record JAQIWE010005064.1, read on the forward strand.
AAACAGATTCTGTGAAATATACCACTATGAATATACCACTATATTCTGTGAAATATACCACTATGTCTTAAGCACAGTACGGTTGCTGCTTTCTACTGTAGTTAAAAATAAAAATTGTCTTATTGATTTCTATTATGTTTCAAAGACGAAGATTTGCAGTTTCTCTGAAATAAATAAAACTGTGTTCGTCTGATGTAAAAAAAAATAAAAAATTAGCAAATATACCTTGCTCGGCAACATAAGAACTATTTCTTGTTAAGAGGAGAAAGTTTGTTTACAATAGGAAATAGGGGTGATTCTTTTGGCCGCCCTATTGTTTGGGTGTTGAAACTGTCAAACTGTGCTAACTAGAAGTAGGTCTTATGTTCTTGCGCAGGGTATATATACCAGCGCATTTTAAGACAGGATAAGCAAACAGGACTAAACCTCTTAACCGCTTTCTTTGCGATTTGAGAAGTATAAACAACACCGAATGGAAAAGATTTATTAAGTTAGAGATATAGTTATGTTAATACTTTATCAACTATGCAGAAAGTAGAATCCATTCATATACTATATAAATACTGTCTTTTCCTTCGAATACCAGAAAAAGAATGGCGAAGGGAGTTGAAAATACTATAATAAAACCCTGAAGGTGAACGTTCTCCATTTCCTGTTCCGTCATTTCCATAAATTATTCAAAGTTAATTAATTAAAAATTCAAATTTAACACTATCTCTCAAATTTTCCCTAACAAAAGCAACAATCCCTAATCAGTTAGAATAATATCCTGATTTGCAGCAACTTCCTGTACAATAATAACACGAGATACAATACAAGTTGAAATAATGGAGGAGAGAGATAGAAAAAATATTTTCATAGCTAACTACATGAGGATAGTAAAAGCATTGGGTAAAATCTCCCTCAAACTGATTCTATCCCCTCTTTCATTTTTTTGTTGAGTTTTTCCAGGAGTAACAAAAATGTTAGCAGTTTGTTCAAGCCTTAATCTCCAAGCCTTATCACACGGTGCACGTTGCAGTGCGTAAAACGTCAAAGCAGAATATTGTCTGTCCGAAACAGCAGTGGGTGGTAATTAGGAATTTTGAAATGGGAAAGTACACACCTCATTCTGCTTCTAGCTGAAATAACTGCATCTATACTTCTCCTGCTACTCTACATCACAAATAGGGTTGTCAAATTGGGCTGTTAGAAAGTGGGGTGTTTGGTTTTCGTGTGGTTTTGACTGTGGTTAAATGGCGTTGAGGGGTTTTAGATTAGGTAAAAATTTTGGCTGTGATATAAAATGTCGGTGGTAGAAGAATCTGGATTAATTGGTGGGAATTGGTGCATATCAAAAGTGATTAAGAATAAAGGATAAAATCTTTGTAAAAATAAGGGATAACGGAAGAATTGAAAGTTAGTCGTTAATGATTTGTCGCCAATTACCTTAATTTGCTGGTTTTAAAATAATTCGCAAAATATATTGTGTGCTATTTGAAACTATCCAATTTTATGGAGTTTCTCTCAACAGGAACTAACCTTTCCATAACAGCGAAGGACCCGTTTTTATCGTAGCGAAATAAATATTATACTAATATTACGATAGTTGTTCTTGATCATTTCAAAATAATAAAGATTATGAAATGACTAAATGAGTTCATTGCTATTCCTAGACGGGAAAAGGATGGTATGGAATCATGTAGTTAAAATATTCTGTTTTTATCTCTTGTACACAGAATAGTCAAAATACGTACACCATCGTTGGAGAAAATTTTACTTTAATCCGTTAAAACTGCCGGAATGATTATTCAAATTGTTTCAGAATTTAAACTGTTCAGTTTCATATAAATAAATGTTTCCTTACAAATAATAGCATTGTTAAAGAGAACATTTTCATCGTTTTCCAATGCGGAAACATTGTTCTTACTGTCAGGCAGCATTGTTAATATCTTCACTAAAATTTTCACACTACTTTTCAGTAAAGAAAAAAAAATTGTCACCAGAAATATCCACAACAAATACACTTACTGATGTATTCTCTGTTGCAACCAACTCCTAGAAAATACCCACAACCCTGTAATCCATCAGCTCTGGCAACCCTAAACTCCAACTATATTCTCATTTGCTTGAAGGGAGGTATTTTTCTGTGCCGAGAGGTAGCGAACATTATAATTAATTTCATAAGAAGTGAAGCGGCACTGAAGCAGAGTAACTATCGCAGTTGGATGTATTTGCTTTAATTGTTAGGAAGTGGAAAGGCGGGATGAATTAGGTGTTTAGTAGTTCCAACCCTGACTTAGGAAATTTCACGTTGGGATGAGTTGGAAATATGAAAGTTATACTTGGATTTAGTTTTTCACACTTTTTTGTGTGGAAATTGAGAAAGCTGATGGAAAGACCCTAGAGGTAAATTGGTGTTTTAGGGTTTGAAGATTGCTTATCAGGTATTCATTGTGAGGTCTTTAGCTTCACTCATGTGTACTACTATAATGACGAGGTTCATCATATTCCCTGATGTTTAATGAGGATGATGTAAGGAATTTATTTTTACTTTCCCATGTATAAGGCTTTTATTGTTAGATGTGTGAAGTTACGCATTTAGATGTTGTACAGTTGTTTTCAAATTTTCTCAGTCAATGTCTTTATATTTCAATACAAGAAGAAATGGGGTGTTTAACAACTTCCGATCCGGATGTTTTTAGAAATTATTTATGTGAATCCAGATCTTGCAAACTGCAATGCTCAGTTATAATGGACTGCTATAATGTGTATAGCGAATAAGTATACTTTATCCAAAATCTTACGGATCTAAACCGTTTAACCCATCAAGTGTGTTTCTGACATTCCAACAATTGATAATTCCTGTTGACTTATTTGTTTTCTTTGACCAACTTTCAAATTGTATAGAAAATACCCAATTTGAACCACCCAAACAAGTGGTCAACAAAGAGTTTACCTGTCAAAACAGTTTGAAGACATAACCAGTTTAGGTCCGTAAGATATTGGAAACACTATATATTGAGCATTTGAATGTCTCTTTTAACTAAATATAGTAATGTTACACACTACTCAGCAAAACTAATAACTTATAGTTTGATATATTTATCGACGAATCAACTATATGATCAACAATGAACAGATAAAGATAATTATAGCTATTTTGTTTAGGTGTAGATAAATTACCATAATCAGGAAACTGCATTATTTCATATGTGAATAGCCAAACTGGAGTTGGGAACTTTGAATGCGTTATACTGGATATGGGTTATGGAATTCTTTTTGAATTGATATATAGCTTTCTCTGCTAAAAATCAATAGTATCACTTACTCTGATGTGATAATTGCTGGAAACGAGAGAAAACTTTCCAAAGAGTCAAACCTTTTATATAATTGTACTATTAAACATATTGAGTGCACGTATATAATAATAATGCGCTTTTATATTTTTATTTATTTATTTTTCAAATACTTTTTATAACGTTATATTTATACTCACCACTGATAACAAATAATATGATGATATCATGAATATTATAGAGCATACTTTGTCTATTGTACCAAAGTCTCTCACATCGTAGATCAAAATAACTGTCAAATATTTGAGGTGATTAATTCTAACTGAACATATAATAAATTATATACAGTATTATTAAATAACCCCCTCACAAAATTTTGTAACACATTTTACATGAAATATTAAATAATAAATCATCTCTCCTAATTAATACAAAATAACTTAATTAAAAAAGGAAGCAAATATTCTTCAAAATTCCAAGAAATGAAAGAACGCACAATTAAACACCTAAAAGTAACAAATCAAATTTTAATTCTCGAAAATCTTTTTCTTCAAATATTTTCTTTTTAATTCGCCTTGTATTGCTCTTTCTTTCAAAACAGATTTCTCTTTTTTCTTGGATTCAATAGCAGAAAAGTACCCCCACAGAAACATTAATTTTACTTGAAGTTTTTATTTGCTCCTAGCTTCTGACATGAATTTCAAAGGAGGGATTTGCACGTGATTTTCATGGAATATTGGAGTCATCTTTAACCTTCAGATATATCTATGGAATAATTGACTAATCACTTTGGTTGAAGGTGTAGGGGAAAGAGAGATAGAAAAATTTGATTGTATAGTTTTTGGTGGTCCCGCTTCTATAAATTCTCTTTATGTATTCTACAGTTCTGGTTTTTGTTACTTATGTGGCTTTGTTTGCTACTTAATTTGTCTATTACCAATTGAAAATTATTAAACTTGTAAACATAAACTGGATAATTAATGACATTAAGTTTTGAAGAATATGAACTATAATATTAAATTGGTAAGAGAGTCAAAGACTGGCAAATCTCACATGATTAATGTAAATATCAAATGGAAATATACTACA
>JAQIWE010005065.1:0-10244 GCA_034698565.1 Campodea plusiochaeta
ACGTGTAGAAGAACTTTAAGGCGGATTTTTAATTCATCCTATATATTAGTTCTTCTGGTTCATCCAAAGTTAATCATTACCGTGTTAATCGTTTCGTTAATAATAAGATGAAAAGTCATTTAGTCGACTAAATTATATTAAACTTGCAGTATACGATGATTTAAGTTCATAAATGTTTGTTATTATGTGTCTGTAAAATATATGAAGAAATGAAGAATGTTAAATCTTATAAATACAGAAGTTGATGAACACGAGATATTTCTTTAACAAGCTGTAAGTTCACACATGTTACAAAAGCTTCTGTTAGTCTACTTCCTAAATTAAATAAAAGAAATATTTCACTTGTATACAAACTGTCTAGAAATATGCAAGAAGTATTTCAGATGTTATATAAGTTTTTTTAACCATGGATGTTCATGCTATCTAACTGCGTGTGATAATCTAACTGCGTGAAAATTCTGAGAGGTGAGAGTAAAGTTAAAATATTTTGTGTAATAATTTTGAAATCATAATTGCCTGAAATTAATCACCATCATTTCCCTTTTTTAAGGTTAGTGGTGATTGGACCATTGTTGGAGTTATTCGATCTGGAAAGCTGTTGAAGTATCTTTCAAATCAAGTTGACTGCATGCATCAGAATTTCACTGAGAAAGCTGACAGTACCGACATTCAGATTCACATCACAGGAAGGAAAACACTCAGAAACTCATCAAAACAGAAAGTGTAAGTCAGATTACAACACACAGTTAACTATCCCATTGGTAGAATACTAGAATTCCTATATGCACATTAGAAATATTCTTTCAAAACAAGCATGAGTGTATAACGATACACTGAAGCTTACATAAAAAATAACATATATTATATATTAGATTTTATCGTAAATTTTCTGTTACTGTTCCTGAGTTTTAATTTCTCGGCATATTAGAATTTACTTTTCATACAGTAGAAGTATTTATAATTTTATTGCATTGAGATAGCAGTAATTAACTCAAGGAACAATGAATGTATAGCGCAGAGTAAGGGCACAGCCGCACATACTATAATTCGAATGTTCGCCATTCATAACCATAATTATGTAGTTAATGCAAGCTTCTGTCGACTCGACTGTTCTTTTCTCTGATAGAGAGCCATGGGCGCCGAGTTTTAAAAAGCCAATAGCTGCAAAACCAGGCTCGGATCCAGAACCAAAATCCGGGGTATACGAAATCCACTAATATCGGGCAGCATGGTTGGCACAAGCGATGAAAATTTTGAAAATTATTGTTAAAATCACACTATTTTAGACCGTTTTTGATGATATTTTGTAAAATTTGACCACATTTTTTTTTTAGTTTTCCTTATGATATCTCATATCTGTATTATTCTGTCTTTTATGTTCATATATTTTGAAAAATGACAATAAAAACTGCATATTTTAATGTATTTTTTTTACATCATATTTAATTAAATATATTACCGTACGTCAGTATTAGAACCGTACTTAATATCCAGTATAATTTGTGAAGAATAAAATTGTAGTAATGTCAACCTCAGAACAGAGTAAAATTTGTTATGATTTCACATTAATTGGAAATTCATTGCTCTGCCAATAAATTTAGAAATTAATGTGCAGAAAATTTCAGTATTCTTTTGCTTGTTTCCGCTTTAATGAAGTCTGTAAATGCAACAAAAGCAGAAACTTTCACGATTCGATTAAACGAGTTAACCTATTTATCGTGGTGAGAAATATACTGCTGTTAGCCTGTTACACTGTATGTCAGATTAGGCCTACAGCTAGTGCATGAAATATAGGAATGCCAAAATAAAATATAATGCAAGGGCGAAGCTTGAACGAAATTTTTAACTATTATTAAAATTAACGGGGATTATAAACAATTTTTAGTCAAAAATTCAATGGGTGCAGTTGCTATGCTTCACCCGTGGAGTCGTCGCCTATCTTTAGAGCATCATATTGAATCCTATTAAGCAATCTGTCGTGTGTCACCTCATATCCAAAAATAAATATAAGATATAATAGCATAATACCATAATTTTAACTATTTCATGGTATATCTTTACAGAATCCTTATATTCAAACTTTATTTTATTATTCTACTCGTACTCATATAGTAATGTCAAACGAAGGTGTATTAGAAAACACTTATGATTCTGCTTACGAAGTAAACCAGTGTTTTAATAAAAGTTGAAAATCCACAGGTCTATTTCAGGGAAAACCTAAAATATAAACTGAAAATTTTTAATTTAAAATTTTCTCTCATTCTAGAGCATTTGAAAGTGTTGGTTCTGCATCCTTGGCAAACAAAAATCTCACATCTCGTTGGACTGTTCGTTATGATGAACGTAAGTATAGAGTCATCTCTATTGTAATGATTAGAAAAATAGTGTGATGTATTCGTACATAATACGGTATAAATTATCGAAAATTATGGAATACAACTTACTATCTTTTCTTTCTCTTTGAAGAATTTAAAGTCAGGCTAAGTCACATGAAGAAGACCTCATGAAGCATCATTTACATAGGAAGTTCTAGAATAGAACGCAATAGTTTAACATGAAGACCTTACTTTCTCTTATACCAAAATTAAAGTTTATTTCCATGTATTTCTCTCCAATATGAATTTGATTATTTTCATAATGAAAACTTCCTTCAACTAAAGTTTTATAACATTATTTATAATCGTATATGTTGATTTTCTTATCACTTTCCAAATTAAACAACCATTATAATTTATCGAATCATAACAATTTGAAAATATATAGTTCATCTATATATATTGTTGTTATACTGATGATTCACTGGATAGTCTGTTTTCATTTGTTTTTAAATTTTCACTGCGAATAATACATATTATTTTGTCACTGAAACTGTAGGTTTTGTCACACAAAGACAACTTTAAAACTGATATTATCATTGCTTTAACAGTTAATCTGATTACACTAACATTATTCTTCTGGAATTTTCAGTTTTCACATAATTTTCTTTCTATTCCATAGGCATTTACAACATGAATATCTTAGCATTGACTGATGACTACCTCGTCTACCACTTATGTCAGGCAATCCCACACAATGGTGTTTACGGGTTCTTTGCAGTTATTGCCAGTCGTCAGAAAACTCTGGCTGAACCGCTCCTTGCAGAGGCGAAGAAGGTGTTAGCTGATCACAATCTTCGTGTTAACCGGTTACACAATATTAACCAGTCGGATTGCAAAATCTAATAAAAGACCCTTGGGTCAATGAGGACTTTTTATAAAACTTGACTGATCTTGTTTTACGAAAAGGAAAGAGAAAATAAAATAAAGATGTTTTAAAAATATACTTTTTTCTTCATCGAAATAAATGAGATTTCAGGAAAATGTTATTGAAATGTTACGAAGTATTTTACGCTCCAATAAAATTTTATGACAGTAATTCTTATCGATGACCTGATGCACTTCAATATCATAAACATATCTAAGGAACGTCTGTTTTCGCCAAAACACATGATTCCTATTTTAAGTTCGTTTAGAAGTACAGTAATTTTATTCCCTACAGCAGTAGCTAATTATTAATATACAGGGTGGCCCAAAAACAACCCCCCAATTTTTAAACGTCAGTTTCTCGTGATCTACTGAAGATAGAGACTTCAAATATAAACATCGTCAAAGTTCATCCAATTCTCTATCGATTCGTATAGTTATATGGTGATATATACAATAATAGCTGAGTACAGCCTTTTTCCCAGGACCCTGCACAAAAAAAGTTGCGAGAATTGTGTGTAGGCCATATTTTGTTTTTCGTTTCTTTCATTAATTTCTTAAGAATTAAAATATTTAAAAGGAATAACATGAGGTAAAATAATGAGAAGCAGTAACACAATTAAACTGTATCATTTTTCGAACTGTGAGGTAACCTAAAATTGATGAATACGCGGATTACCTGTACCATTCAATTCAGTCACTTTTTCAGCTTAAACTTTAATTTTCCTATATATGTATTGAGAAGTATTTGAAATCTAAATTATTTTTACTATAACTTATCTAAGGATTATAAATGAAAGAAAATTTTTACAATGATAGATTTCATCAATATTTTTTTAAAGTAAAATTTTAGCAATTCACTATATATTTTTAATCGCGCAACATTTTTTCACGTAAGGTTTTGGGAAAAAAGCTGTGCCATAGCTGCGATTGTAAATATCATCATATAACTATATACGGATCGATAGTGAATTGGATGAACTTTGATGTTGTTTTTATTTGAAGTCTCTATCTACAGTGGATCACAAGTAATTGACGTTTAAAAAAATGGGAGATTGCTTTTTGGACCACACTGTTCTTTGCTACAGAACTTTACAATATATACAGTAACGAATTATGTTATGCGTTATTGTATATTTGTAAAGTTCTGCAGCAAACAGTACATGATTAGAAATGAATGACCATTTATAGTGATTTACGGTATGACCATAACTTGGTAGTGGTACTGAGAGTTACAATAATCTCTGGTCAGATTTACTATTACATCTGCCTCTTATACTGCTATCTATACTGAATTAGAAAAGCAGTGCCTGCTATGAAAGGGAAGGGGCGAAAATCCTTAGGGGTAAATACGGACCTGAGAATGATACTGACCATCATACATCGTAAGTAATTTGTGTATCGTGATCAAGAAAGCTTGAATTCTTACATCCATGATGCTCCTTCCTCACAAATGCTGCCATCAAATGTTTATATAACCTGTATTCATCAACCCATAGTGAACTTCACGATTACGACCCTCATAAGGACCACACGATTATGATAGCGTGATTGAAGATTATGTTATTTGCCGCTGTAATCGAATCTGTCTTTGGCGCCATGTAACACAATGACGTGCTTTACGGTCGTCAATGTCAGCACACAGACGTATAAGGTAACAACAAGAATTTTTAAACTAAAGGTCATGAACAAATGTTACGTGAAAGCCAATTCCCAACAGTATCGGTTACTGTGGTTTGTTTCCTGTTTATTTTTGTACTGGGAAACAAAGAGAAATAATCAATTCTTCAGTAAACTTTTGGCGACTTCTGGGAAAGGCAGAGTTGATTTTCTTTTCATTTATTTAAAAAAAGTTTCAATTTTGCTTAAATTTTTCATAATTAAAACTCCATTATAAAGTATTACTCGTTGATTAATATAACAGTGAAGCAGTCACTATTGTGACTGAGGATATAGCATTTCCCAAGAAAATTCTCATTTATTTTTCAGTGTTGTCATCCCACTTATTTTCTGTGGATTGTAAGATTTTTTCTTTCTGTTTGAAGCAATTTTTTTTTCCAAAACTTGAACACTCCTATAGAAATATTTATGTTATAATACTACATTTAAAACGCATTTAATTTTACCTACCTATTATAAATAGATGAAAAAAAATCTCAATTTTATTCCATTAAAATACAATGTTGTCTACCAGGGGGAGCTATTGTTTTACAATAGCTGTGTTGGAAACTGAGGTGATTACAAATTTATTTACAATAATGAACAGGATGAAGTTAATCACAAAAGAAAACATTTTATTTATTGTTTCACACGATGGTTTCACAGAAAATTAGTAACTTTAAAAACGTTTCCACACCATCTGAGAATGAAGAAAATGCAGCCCAAATGAAAACACAATATATGACTGAAAATGGTAAAGTTTCAGACAGAACACTGTCTAACAGTGCCAATCACTTCTTTTAATATATTATTAGTGTTAATCTTTAACTGATTCTAAATCGTCCACTGAAAATAAAAAAATTCTCAATCTTCTCCATAGAGTAACACTATTATATACAAGAGACTCGTCCTGTTTGTATGCAATTTGTCAATTTGGAGACTAAATAGGAAATCGTGCAGGTTAATTACCTCACTTGCTAAACAATAAACTCTTAGGATGTTTCGGAAGATCGGAATCTTCGGGCTCCATCGTTAAGAAAAGATGATCTAACTTTTAAACAAAAGGAAATAAAAAAAAATAATAATTAAAAGACCACCGGCATCGAAATCGAGCTTCGCTGTTACCAAAGCCGTGACACCTTCATCTCATGCTGTCGTTTAGAAGGAAAGAAGTTAGGAATTCCTAAAGATATAGACTAGTGTTGATCCCCCGATAAATGAAATCAAGACGACAAAACCACCTTATCGAGTCAGCAATGACTCGAATCCGCACATCGAAATAATTAGCATCATTTAAACGAAACATCTGCAGATAATTCTAACTCTTCCATTATCAGATACTCTTGCTATTGAACAAACTTTATTTCGCAAAAAATGATCTCATATTAAAAGATTAAGAACTATAATTTAACCTTGTATCTACAGACCCAGAAACTAAATTCATAAACAACAAACCATACTTTTTATCGACTGGCCTCGTTTTTGCGATAAGCACGCTATCCCACTCCTCAACGTAGGGTTGCCAATGTATAGTTCCATATTATTAGGACAAAATCGATTTCATATTCTCGTTTCTGTTACTACAGACTGCAGGCTGTAATTGGATTACGTGCAACAGTTCGTAATTGATAGGTACAGTACCACTGAACATATTACAGTAAATTTATTTTATTTGTTTATTTGGTATAGATTGTAAGCTTTTATTGTCATACAAATGAATATGAATACAAAGGTACCATTTTCAGTTATTAATTACCATTGCAGCTGAAATCTAGGTGATCCAAGACAAATGTAAATTAACTTTCAGTATACTGTAGTGTATGCATCAGGTATATGTAAAATATAACTTTGGATTGGGAAGGTCATTTCATATCTACGATAAACCTACCAAAAATGGTGTCTAGAGCAAGCTGACAGATTGATTACCATGCAGATTAGGAAATTCAAGAATTGATAATTTATTCAAACTATGAGTGTTGTGAGTGAGCAGATTTGAAAGCAGATTTCAACCAATAGCAAGAGTTAGCATTGTTCAATATTCAATATTTGGTCAGCGCGTTTTCTCTTCTCTTAGTTCATTTTGAGCATATTAACTGCAATTAAATATTCAATGTTGTTAACAAACAACAATGCAAACTTTTACCAAAGAAACCACTATTAGTCTTATGATACATTTAGATTCTGCTTCTCTCTCAACAGTCTTTCTGTTCTTCCGTAGCAATTCAGACGAATATGGCAAGCCTATCATTGGTTCCTAATGTCGTTCCAGACACACAGTTGACGTTGGAGTTTAATAAAACTATGTAATTAAGTTCAATCTGGCTAATTATGAGTTAATTCTTAATGAATGGGATGTTCCGGTTTGCTGCCATGACGCTCGTAATATGATTTAATTGGTAAACTGTTAAAGATTTAATCTGGTGTATAAATGAGGATATTTTAGTTCGTTGATTCTATGTGACTAGACGTGTGACTTCATTTGATTTGGAGAGTGTGTCACAGAAAATCTGTTTTTGATAAATATAATTATATATTTTTAAAGGAATACCGTATCTTCCGAGAGGATCCACTGTAACAGTGTACCGGTAACTTATTGTATCAAGTAAGTTAACTTTATTGTAGTCATGGAACATTTTGAAGGGAATGATTAGTGTGTACATTAAAATTATTATTATTCATTTTAACATTTGTTTCATTAAGTTTATTGTCAACAGCACTATGGAAACTGTTAATTTTTACATGAATATGAAAAAAGAGAAAAGAAAATAGAAAAATGTTTGAAAAGGGAAAGTGAGAGATTGGGTCAGTGGGAAAAATACAAAATGTTTTTAGGAAATATGGCATAAAATGAGCCTGATATATACCTATGTAAATATATTAAAATATAGTTCGTTTATTACATCGTAATTCCATCAATTGTAATCAGTGTAACATCGTTTTTGTATAATATTTCACCATAATTATTTTATAAATCTTTCTCACTACAACTAGTAATTTAGACACAGTTCATTCCTCGTTTTCCTCTGCAATTTTCTATTGTATTTTTATCTCATCTTTTTTTTTCTTTGCTCCAACGGTTCTACATTTAAGATTATCCGTATAGTCCCCACTACTAACACTCTCAAGTTCTACATTGGCGTAATCCATGTTTCGCTTTGAGGGGAACGGAAATATGCATATGGAAAAGTAATGTCGAAAACTGTCAGGTCTCAGCGAAGTGCTACACGCGAGCTAAGAAAATGTGAACAATTGTAATGTAAACTACCAATTTTAGATTTTTCGAGGGCCTCCTCCCGGATTTACACCTATGGTGGTGTATAAAGTATAATTTAATTCCCACACATCCAGATTTGAAATGCTGATTGGACCCATTTAAAAAGGAGAGAGAGGTATTAAAATTCAGGTTCTAGATAAAAGATTAAATCAATTTAAAAATAAAACTCATACAATCTTATCTTTACTTCCTCGTAGCCATCTTGGTATATCAGTACTTCTATTTTTAACAGTTATATAATCTGCATACTGAACAAAATTAATCATAGGTACGACAATGGTACTGATGTGAATGATGGAGAGGTACTTATTCAAGTTTGTCTCTCGTGCTGGTTTAGTTTGTGTGACGTTTTCTCTCACTCTAAGAAAGATCGGATCATCGGAATACATTTTAACTCAAAGTAGAACGAACAATCATTTAGACTGGAATTTCATTTTAAAGAAGTAAACATTGCAGAATACCATAACAACAATGTAACAGGTTAATAACTTGATCGAAGCTTCATCAGGTGCGGATCCAGGATTCTGACACGGGAAGGGCAAAGAAGAAGAAAATATGCAGAGCTAAAAAGTATACTGATGTTTTTTTTTTATTGGTAGAATTCTTAGATTACAGTCAGAAAATGTACTTTCAAAGAAAATATGCGATTTTTTAAAAGACTAATTTTAGGTGGGGGGGGGGGTCATATTTTGAGTCATTATTCTTACAAATAATACATAATTTCCTTATTTTTTCCTTTCATTATTTTTTTTTCTCTGAGCCCACCCGATTAATCCGCGTATGGGGTTTCATTCATGCAGTAAATATTGATATAATTATTCGTAATCAATAAAGCAAACTTGAAAGATAAATATCTGACAAATTTTGAAACAGTGTAGAGTATATACATATTATGGTCAATATAAGGGCCCTGGGTGGTTAATTAACCCTTTATCGATTAGTAATATATTCACGACTGTAAGATATTATACAAACAATAAACGTTCTCCGTGTTGAATACTGTAACATCAATAATATATTTTATATGAGTACAAGGTGATGCATGCTAAACGTTTTGTTCCACATATTATGCTATATGGTGTTTTGTAATGATATAGCCACATGCGATTCTTTCATAAAATAAACCTAATACATTAACATATATAATACTATATAACTGCAGTGTCAAAGACTATTTAATCGATTACCTGTGCCAACAACCTGTGATGGTCAAACAAACCTTTATTCCCGATTGATCACAAAAGTCAATAAGAACTGAACATACTGATAATGTGTAATGCTATATAGTAAATGGAAAATAAACTGGTGTATCTCATAAGTTGACAGAGATTGCATAATCAGAATATTGAATAGGAGCTCCGAAATATTTTGAATTTTTCAGTTTAAATTAGCAATATTTTAGCAGGTTTCATCAACATCAGTAATATATATATAAATAAATTTTGAGTTGAATTTTCATTCTTTTGAACAGATTTTACTTTAAAGAAAATAAAGTGAAAAAATGACACAATTAGAACTGGTGTAATCATACAAAAAGTTTCGAATATTCCATTTAAAGATCAAGTGACAGGTTAAACCATATTTTGTGATATTTCACTATAAACATAATCGTCAGGACATATTAAATACATAACCAACTAAAATATAACAATTTCCTTGTAGAACGGCAGCTACAAGACGGTAAGTGTTCATTGATTTTTAATGTTGATGACGTCACACTGCTATGTAAAGTTTAGCGTTCGGAAAATATCCAGGGAGGAGATAGAGGACGAGTGGAAAAAGAAGAGGGGGTGAAGTCAAAATCATGGAGAATACCCGCCAGTTGTGGGGACCATAGTACTGCTTGTTGCATACTTTTAGGATACTTTTATTCATTAACCAATGAACGCCGTGAATTCGTGTCACGTGGGTGGTCCCTCTTGGGGAGAAGTGTTGACTTCAAATGTATTGGCTTTTCCACTCCTCCTCTATCTCCTCCCTAGATATATCAGAGGAATGCAGGGAAAAACTTGTTTATGTTACACTGCTGCATTAATATACATACCAGAAGTAAAATTCAAGCTTCAAAT
>JAQIWE010005066.1:0-10243 GCA_034698565.1 Campodea plusiochaeta
TTCTTGCAACCATACCGATCACTCTGATCTCTGCCTGCAGATGGTACTGATGGATACTGCTGCCCTCCATCAGGGGGAATCAATTAACCCCACCAGGTTATGTAGTGAACTCTGACGTGGATTCACAAGAAATTTATTTTCTTCAGGCAGGAATAGGAAATAGAAAAACAGGATAAGTGCTATAAAACTAACGCACGTCATAATAGTATTCACAATACATTTTAGTAAACCTTGTTTTCAGTTAACATTGAAGTAGGCTATGTGATATTGTCACTTGAATCTCACGCTAGGAATTCGTGGGAAAATGCTTTGGAATTCAGGAACAAGTATTGCTCGACCCGGAACCACAGAAGGCCCTAATATCATAAAAACATGCAAACATGATTTTCATAAGCATCAAATTTATATATTCAATTTATTTTAATTCATCATATAAAACACAATAACAAACTTGAAACAAACAATAATCAAACAAACAACGTTGAATTCCAAAACCCCAACTGCGAATTCGAAAATAACAATAAACAATACCAAAATAAAAATCACCCCATTAAAATTAATTCACCCAATAAATAACAACCCTCCACGAACAATTTTACCCTTCTAATCCCATTTTACTATTATCGTGTAACATCATAATATTTTCCACCCCTCCTCCTCCATTTTTTATTGCAACGTAAACAACTCTTTAGCATGCAAAAGCGCGCCAAAGTGTTTGGTTGACGTGCTCCTTCAATGTAACAAGTGAAAAGAAAATTCTGTAGCAGACGACAGCAGCCATTGACGTACGGCGGGAACTGCTGGTCTCATCTTATTTGTCAGTTTCCGAACAAGGGTCCAAAAGAAAAGAAGAATAGGGACCACCCTGAGGTCTTTCTGATTCAATCTTGTTTGTAGATGGTGAAAATTGATGTTTTCTTGGGGTTTTTCATGTTTTGAGTGATTGGGGCGAGATGGCGTTGGCGAGCGATGAATAGAAGAGTTAAATTAGGGTGGTAAAGGTTAGAAGCGAAATTGGAAGTTGAGATTTTCATAGGTTATTTGATTTTTGTATAACACATTTGGAAAATAGTTTTTTTTTTGTTATTTCTCTTTTTGCTAGAATTATAATTTCTGTCAACACTGATCAGTTGAGATTAGTTCTTGGTATTCAACATAAACGATTTATCGGAAGAGAGGCCTCTATAGGCCTAGTTCCGCCTGTTTCTTATAGAAATAAAGACATTATTCTTATTCTTATAATTAAGATTATTTCAAGGAAATTACTATTTCGAGGAAATTAGAAAACCTTAACGAAACTCTCGTAAACAGTAAGCAATTGGAAAAAAACCCTAGAATTATCATAATTTCTATTCTTCCTCCTTATCCACGTAAGTTTTCCTAATTAAACAACTGAAAACATTTGAAAATGATTTTATGGCCGAAGATGAGGTAAAAAAATATAATTTTCGCATTTGGTGCGCATTTTTCCAGTATATGTAAGTGAGAAGAATTGAGAAAATGTCACTTTCTCAATTAAGTTTCTTCAAAATTTGTGACGTTATCTTTCATATCAAGACTCTTTGATAGTTACTTTCCTTCATCAGTAAATAATAATAATAATAAACTTAACTTTATTACTTCATGGCCCACATTGTAACAATGTTGAGAGACGAGTGAACATAATAATAATATGAAACAGTATAACAAAATTGTAAATGTCGAAACTGAAAATGTCTTCTCTGCTTATTACGCATTTTAGGAAAAAAATATAAATGTTGAAAATATCTACATGACTTAAATTTACGAACAAAGACTGAAACAAATTTCTTGGAATAGAACAATCACAGTTAATATATCTTTCATTTTTAAATACAGGACAAACAAAAAATAGATGATACAGATCGTCGACATCATTTAAATTACATAGCGTACATTTCATTCATCAGTTGTACAAAATATATTTTTACTGATACCTTTATTATATTACATTACTCCAGCATAATAATAAATATTAAATTTATATGCAGATACTCCTTGTACATCAGATTCAAGCAGTTCAATCTTCTTTGAATAATATGAACATTATAAAAATGTTATACAACATCCTCTATGTTTTAATATTTCAATTGCGAATTTGCAAACTCAGACGACATTAACATTATTGTGAAACAACGTGCAATGACTAATAAACAACACAATGTAACAAATCTACCTACATAACAGTACTGCACAAACATGCACCTAACCAATTAAATTAAAAACTCGATCACTTATTCACTTTATACCCCCTCCCCCCACCCACCTACCGGCCCTTATGGCAAACTTCTGAGTCAACCAATGGGCGGCCTGTAAAAAACATCTTTCCGAAGAAAAAATGGGAATGCTATATCAGGAGAACACTATGGCCTATGGTATATGTCAAGGCAAATAGCCTTACTGGACTTAGATAGATGACCGATGTTTGGTAGAACATTGTATACTCGACTCAGAAACATTGCAGCAAGATTTTGGAGCAATTTGTTTCTTTCAAGAATAAGGATGTTAGGTTTTATTGCGGTAATATATCTGCGAGGATTACTCGAGTTAAAAATGAGTACGATTATGTATATGTTGTAGTGTGTGATGGGTTTGAGATATGGTGTGGTCAGTGAGATATTATATGAAGTGGGGAGAGGGTGAAAGGGTGAAATTCAATGGGATCAAAAGGTGGATTTAAAAAAGTTACGATGATGTAGATGAAATTCTGTTATCGTGACTGAAGTTATTTTAATTAGAAATCTTATAACGACCATTACTGGATATGTCAAAAACTCTAGTCCTGTCTTCTGGATTTATATAACACATGCATTGTGAAACTAAATATTGCCAAAATGACCCTATATATAAATACTTCAAAAGTTCAGAAATCATTAATTCATAATAGGCTATTTAATGTAATTTACACAATTTATCCATATATTACATCAAATGCTCGTAGTGAGACAATATGTCCAAATAATTGCTTAGTTCATGAGAAACTAATAACAGTTCAGGGTGGAGTATTGCACCTATGTTCAAATTTGATTGTTTCTACTCCGTCTAGTTTCAGAAAGATTGACACCCAAAATTATTTTGTTTTGACAAAGCCCGCAGTACTATTGTATGATCCTCTCCACGCCTAGATGTGTAAATTACTAAAATATTATTTATAAGTTTAATTTTTTTTTTTAGACTTTGCAATATAATAGTTTTCATCCTCAAAATTATATGTCCCAGTTCTCTGTATAAACAGATCAACATAAAATGAGAAAATACTATTCTTGGATTAATTCAGTCCATTTCATTCGTACTTATTCTTATAGTTCATTGACTCTCAAAATCCAATTTCGAAATTATACAATGAAACAAATGATGATTCTACAAACAATAGCAAGCATCACAAACAAAAGTAATAATATCCATTTAAATAAATCTCACAATATTTTTTAAAAACAGAACTCCTCTTTAATTAAACGTTCATATCTTCCAAAACCAGTCTATCGAGCAACAAAACCAGGCACTAAGTCGGCTAAAATATCAACAATCCCTTATTAATCTATTATTAAAATGATAATGCAGTTTGAAAAGCACATCTGTGCTTTAGAGAGGGAACTCAAATGCAAATAGTGTACTTTGAAACGCTTCTGTTTACTTTGTCCGTATAAAGACCCGTATGTGTATGTGTTCTGCTGTACTGGTAAAGTAGACAGTGGATTCATTCATTCACGAGTTTCTATAAAAGTTTAATCACTATGAAATGAAAATACATCAGGGGCATACTCATGGGGGACATCTTCAGTCCTTTTCTTTCTCAAGCTCTCTTCTATATTGACTTCTCTGGCACTTTCTATGGTAAATATAGTGTTTCCAAAATCTTACGGACCCTAACTGGTTACGTCTTCAAACTATTTTGACAGGTAACTCCATTGTTGACCACCTGTTTGGGTGGTTCAAATTGTGTATTTTCTATACAATTCACAGGCTGGTCAAAGAAAACAAATAAGTTAACAAATAATTATCAATTGTTGGAATGTCACAAGCACCCTTGATGGGTTAATCGATTTGGGTCCGTAAGAATTTGGAAACACTACAATATGTGATTGTGTGACCTACTGACCTCATACTGGATATTTATCTTATAAAAATATCTGAACATTCCAGATTTATAATGGTTTCTGATAATGTAAACGATATTTCAAACTGTAAGCATTGTTTGTTTGGAAGTGATCAGAATTTACAAGTTCAAGCTTTTGAAAAATCTATAATTATGCTTGATATATTTGTTATGTTTTGAAGTTGTGAACAACTCGAGTAGTGGAAATTGAAGACATACAACAACTCAAAATTTTATATAAGTAAAAACATACAATATTTAAACACTGAAACGTGGAGTTTCTTCTTTTTCGTTAATTAATAAACAATATTATTCAGAGATACTTAGAAGAACGTTCAAAGTTCAAACAGAGAAACAGTCTATAGGCAGACCATTTTTAGGAAATTGAAACTTTTAAAAACTACTTCAATCTTTTCTAACAGTACACAGCACAGTAGTAAGACAGTCGATTAAATAGGTTTCCACATTGTTGTGAACTATAAGTCATATGTCAGCATGTACTTTGAATTTAAAATATTAACCATGTGAAATTAGTCTAAATCCACAAAACCATTTTTTTTTAATTCTCAGAAAAATCAGGCATTATCATTAGTCATTAGCTTAATTTATTCTTCCTCGTCATTGGATGTTCATTATTTCTCCAAAATTATAATGTACATTGTTAATGGTCGAGCCAAGCAGTATTGCTTATCCGCTAGTGCCATTTGGGAGTTACTGTAGTAGATATGCAAATAATAATAATAATAATTATGTGATTACTAAATAATATGTGATTAATATAATAAAATAATATGTGATATATGGTAAGTTAACTAATACAAATACATGTGTGAAATATATTAATGTTGCTGTTTGTGATTATTTATTTTTTGTAATATTATTGTAACTTCTTTCCATCCCCTTTATGCAACTGCGATTCAGACTCAGATTAAACTTTCTGTTTATATTATTTTAAAAACAATCCCCAAAACCAAAATTTCTACCTACAACCCTTAAAATTTCCACTCCTTTGTTAAACAAGTGATGCTGAGTAGTGTAGTAATCCAAACACAACTTTATGTGTGTACTGTACATATATATACGTGGACACCGCCATGTTAGTTTTGCTGGAAAACCTCTGCACTAAAATATTTTCAGCAGCGAAATGCAAAAGTAAACAAATGGTTGAAAATGCATTTTCTCTGATTAAAAATTCCATGCCGTTCCCATTTCGAATTTTCCCACGGTGAATATTTGTTTTGGGAGATGAGTTATCATCTTTTCAATTTCCTGCATTTCCTGTTTTTACCGTAGCCCTTCTCCTTTATTTTTCTTTCATTATTCCAAAGAACATATCATGTCGTTATCTACATATAAACAAGATGGCGGATGACGTCTGGTAGAAAATATGAAAACTTATTATAATAATAACTTCGTAATAAGGGTATATTTCTGTTGTTTGTTGAAATGAGATAATAAAACATGAAATTTTCCGTTGTTTCGTTAAAAAAATAAAACATCCCTGCTCCCTTGTTTACTCTAATATGCAAACAATTATTATACTTGTTCAAGTAGCTAGTACTCTACGTCACAGGAGCTATTATTTTGATGTCAATGTCTCAGCAGCTCTTTGTGTTTATGACAGTTTAACTATACACAAAGCGTGTATATCAAGCACATAAAAAATAATAAAATCATAAACTATATTATACTCCAGGACCAGACCCCTTTCTACGCTATATTAAAGCCACGCTTAAAGCTCACTGAAGCGCTAGATTAAACACTATAATATAGTTGTTGAATTTACCCTGAACTAAATTAATATTTGTTTTCATTTACTGCTGCCGCCGTTCCATTTGATTAAAAAAAGTATAATTTTTTTCCACTTTCATTAGACGTGAAGTAGTTTGATGTATTTTTAATTTAAAGTGAGCATTTGATATATTACAGAGCTTGGAAATAAGTAAATTGTTCAGTGATCTGAGAGGAGGGTTGGAAAATTAATAGAGGGTGACGTAGGCGTGTGGGACAGTAGTGCAGCCAGATGTTACCTGATAGCAGAAGATATTGTGTAATGAGCAGGAACATTACTGCTTCAGTACACTCAGTTTATATTCTGGGAGTAAAGAGAAAAATAATTTACTCTGTGTGGATTTTTTTATTTTCATTAACCCACTTGAACTGGGATTCCGTTGAAAAGTCAAATGTGTATTTTTTCTGAAAGTTACTCTCTATATTTCCCAGCTGGGTTTTGAACAGAGAGCAATGAAAATATCTGCTGTAAAAACCAGTATTTTAGTAAAGGTTTTAGAAATTTCAGGTGTAAAATTAATGACATAAATATATACACTTCGACTGTTCATGAGATTTTTAATTCCATAAAAATCCAAGCCTCCTCCAATAAGTGGATCACAGCAGAAAATATACTTTATAGTTTTATGACTATTATTCTTCTTCTCTGAACTTTTCTTCTATATAATAGCAGGTCTGAAAACTTAGAATATATTATCACTAGCAGAACCTCTGAACATTGTTAATGATTCATAAGTATTTCTATCGAAGTTTCGTCGACAGGAGTATTTTCTGAGTGGCTCGGGTCGAGTTGTTACACTACGAACCAAAACCAACAGAGCCTCAAGCGAGTCCGAGTAGGTGACTGGAGAGATGACGATGAACTTTTTAAAATCGAATCGAGTCCGAGCCTTTGCTCATGAAAACTAAGAAAAGACCTATCCTGACAAAGGTTTGCTCGGTACTTGCTCGTAAGAAAAATTCTATTTAATTTTAGTTACTCGCACAAAATGAAACCAGAAACACTGAAAATGGCGCATGCCCAGCACATCCACGCGACAACTTCCCCACATTTCCTTTCTGCCCACTACTGCCATCTGTCAACATGTCATCGAGTGACGCAAATTACCTCCCCCACAATTCTTATCCAACCGTTTGACTTTTAATGCTAAATTCCTATTGTAATTTTAAATCCACACACACAGTGAACACTATACATTGCTAGTGGGATCAATTTGACCGCGAATACCCAATTTGACGACGACCGGTGTGCAAACATTACAAGATGCATCATTCAGGAGGACACATAAATTGAAAATGAGACTGACTTGAGGGAGGGAGGGAGGATGGGCAGGGGGACAATGGCGATGTCTGGATGAATGAAAGTTCAGGATGATGCTGGATAAAGTTAACAAATTGGAGGTTTTTGTAGGTTAATGCGGTGGCGAAATATTGGACGCTTTGCTTTTAGATAAATTTGGATGAATATGGGTAGAGAGTGATTGGCCCTAAGCAGAATTCAGTAGAGATATTTCGGTTATAAATCATGCTGTTCTGACTTTGGAGTAATTAAGAGTGATCTAAAGGTTCAGAGATAGAAGGTCTATAACAGTTAATGTTCAAAAGGCGTAATAATTATATTTTTATACTTACAGTTTTATAAAACTGAAAGAATCTGTAGAAAAATTTGCATTTAACTTATTGTTGCACCTTCCATTACCAAACAATCTATTAAAAACAAAATATGAATCATGTCTGCATCAATATTCGAGTTTTATTTCAAAATTCGAATTATTTCTTTATGCGTACAGGACTCCAGTGTTTCACTGCATAGCAAAAGCATAGAAAGTAATTATGTAAAATATTATTCTGTAAAAAGAGATTACAATGTGATATAGCACAGATACTGAAATTCAACATTGACACAGTGTTAATTTATTCAACATTGACATCAGTGTTAATCAATTATTATTAATATATATTTCACTAACAAATAAAACGAATTGTACAATATAAAATTACTCTAAACTCTACAGGAAGTTTTCCTTTTATTATTACAGTACATGTTGCAATATTTGCTCTCTTTTCTTTGGTAGTTCACTCTTTAACATGAATGATTCTTTTCCCTTGCTCTCTTCTCCTTCTTTAAACACAGTCTCTCTGTACTGGTCGATAGAGAAAGATATACATGAAGCAATTCATTTCTTATATCTCAGACTCTATGAGGATCTAACATTCTATTTTTAAGATATAAGGCAGCTTCGAGTAATTTCTTTAGACAGAATCTATACCTGTGCATTTTCTATTCGCTTATTCGCAATTATTCCTTGATGAAATGTTTCTGTGATCCAAGAGTACTATGCTGATTAGCCATTAGTCTACCAAGAAAAAGTTCACTGATACAAATACATTACAGTTGAAGGGATTTTAAATCCCGATCATTAGTCGTATCAGCTGCATACAAAAATTTTACATGATTCAGAACTTTTGATATCATTTTCATTTCCGACTGTTTACACTATTAGTAAAAAAGGAGCATTTTGCGATATTACAATAGGAAATTCCTCGCAATGAATAAATGCAGAAATGAGGAATTTAAATTTTCAAATGCTGTGTTTCCATTAGCCTCCGTGACTGTGTTGAAAATAAATAGTAAGACTCTGCTTTCAATTAAAGATTAATAATGACGCTTTTAGAAACTGAGAGAAACTGGTTCTGAATAAAGTCATGAAACGTACATGGGTGCAAAATAATTAAAATTATAATTACAATTTACAGTTGAGTTCAGGCATAAAATTAATGATTACATTTCTACTCGTAATTAAACTGCGAAATCTGGAGCAAAATTGGTCCAAATTCCTTCCATTTTGAAGCACCCAGCAATCTTTCTTGAAGTTAACTAAAAAAAAACTTTTACAATATATTGTTAACAATAATAGAAACAATCTTTTGCACAACCTCAAAACTACAAAACACTACTCTTGACCAATAATAAGACAATGAACATAACTTAAACATAACAACCCAAAAAAAGCCTCGTTTGACCAAACCACTATACCATATGTTCCTCGCCCTTATAATACTGTACTCTACGTGAAAAGAGGGTATTAATATATTCTAGAGAAGAGGGTAATACGCGACCAAAACTATCCACAATCTGGGAAAACTTCTAAAAAAAGGTTCTCCAATGGAAATGGCTGGACAGAATCCAAAAGAGGTGTTTATTTCTACAGTAGCACAAAGTCCACGAGAAGTCGTTGCGAGTTTTTTTATTGTAGAGAGGAGGGACGAAAGGCTTTTTGATCAACTTTATATGCGGGCTTTGTTGTCAAAAGTGTATTTTTGGGGTGAAAGGGGTGGTGGTGTGTTTATGTGATTGAGGTAGTTCCAACACTGGAAAGAGTGGACGATGGAGTATATGAAGGGTTTGAGGGTTTTCAGAGGAAATGTGAGAATAGTTCTGAATTTATGTAAATAAATATTTTCATAGTTTTGGTTTTTAATTACTTCATGGTATCTTCATAATGTGTTCAAGTTTCTGTAAATTATTGTTGCATTAGTGTTCAGTAAATACAAATTATTTATCGTCAAAAGTCTATGAACATGTAATTGGGTTTAGTCATATTAAAAGTAGACTGATTGGTAGAAAAAAAACGCGGAATATTTCTTATTGGTGTCTAACTATTATAATTAAATTGCTCAATGGGAAATTATTCTTACTTCTGATCTACTCTTATTGTTTGCCATCGACCTAGCATCGTCATTATTTTATTGACTGAAGTTTCAGTTGTCTTGTGAATCCAAATCAGCACCTTAATATTTCTTTGCTAACAGAAAAATAAACTGAGTATTTTTGAAAATAGTTTTGCATCAATGTCCTCAAATTACTACAGTGTGAATACCAAATTTATTGCGCAAAAGAAGTTTGGCTGAAATCAATATTTTCAGGAAGTTTTAAAGGTGGATAATTATACAGTGTAAACCCATATACCCCTCTCGCAAACATACTACCCAAAATGTATTTAAGAAAATTGACGATTCTGACAGGAGAAAGTTTTCTTTACAATGGTAAACAATGGCGATCCCTTTGTCCACCCTTTTGTTAGAGGATTAAAACTGTCAAAATGTGTTAAATACATTTGGGTCTTAAATATGTTTGCGTATGAGGTATAACAAGTTTACTGTGTATATCTGAATGGTTCTTTTCATTTGCAAATATCTAGTCAACTGTGTCATGTGATTCAAAAAATTTCAGTTATCTGACCACCACTAGTGATGTCTTACTAAATAAAGCAACCACTGCATGGATAAGTAAAGAAACTATTAAACCTGTATTTTTCCAGCGGGAAGCCACCTTTT
>JAQIWE010005067.1:0-10241 GCA_034698565.1 Campodea plusiochaeta
CTTTTTGACCTGTTCAGACCTTGTACCATCGTGAGAACTGTACTATAGTTGTAACTTTCTAAATACCCTTAATTAATTATTGAATCATATTATAACCCCCAATTTCATTCTCCATAGGTACTTAACCGCTCAATGGATCCTAAGGTGAATGACACATCTTCCGCAGTTGCCGCGGCAGCAGCAGTAGCAGCCGCCACATCTCAACAGGCAGCCATGATGGCACCTCTACCCCCTATCACCATAATGCCACAGCAACTTATTACTTCAGGTAAATTCAAGCATTTTAAACTTTTTAATGTTCGTAAGAAATTTTTAAGTTGTCATATAGCTTCTTCATATTAATAGGCAGTCCCCCGTTTATGGGATCAAGGCAGGGTACCAAACAACTGATGAATCCTATGCTCCTTTAATATTCATTATAATAGAATAATCATTGATATTTAAATTAATATTGTGGGATTTGCATAATTTTTTTTAATTATATTTTTCATATTGCCCCTGTAGACTGAAAAGGGGCCAAGCACTGAAATTCAGGAGAGGCAAAAAAAACTGAACTGACTTCATATTCAATAAGGCTCTATACTCGGACAGTAATACAGAATTATTCCTTAAATTTTCAAGTTTATTGTAAACTCATTTTCAAACGTGTTACTGTATTACTGTCTGAGTATAGAGCCTTATTGAATGAATGATCAACAATCTCAGGCTATGCGCTTCCACGATTTCTGAACTGACTTCACTAACTGCAAATTTACTGTTTCATAGTATTTTTCTTTTGTTATTTACTTATTTTATATGTTATTTAAATAGGTATAAGTACTTACAGTATTTTTATTTGTTTCTTATTTTGTTAATTATACAGTCAAATGATATTGCTACAACATTTATTTCATCATTTTGAAATACTTACTGTTTTTTAAAAAAAATATTTATGTTATAAAGAATAATTATTATTGTTTTCTCATATAATTTATATTATTCAAAAGATATTGTAAGTCAATTATTATTTTCTGTTGCACCTTTAAACAAAAAGTAATAAAACGTAGATATCATTTCAGGTATCCGAAAGAGTTGTATTCGATTACGAGGGTTACCTTACGAAGCTCAAGTTGATCACATCTTGGAGTTCCTTGGCGATCATGCAACTAATATACTCTACCAAGGAGTTCATATGGTACTCAATTCACAGGTATAGTTATATAGGGTTGGTAGAAAACTGTTGATTTTGGAACTTTTTGAGGGTGAATATGCTCTATCATTTACAGTTGTCACATTCATTTAAGATTCTAACTTTAGGAGTATCTTTCTTCTTATTTTCTGTTCATTGACACACAATACTGAAACTTTTGTCTTTGTTTCCTCTTTTTACAAATAAGGTCTTCAATTATTGAAACGTTGTCTGGTTCTCAGTTATTGTTATAATATACTAGTTTAATTAGAATAGAAATAACCCGTTGAAAGTTTTATTCCCTCTGAATATTTTTACATTACTTCATATTTCTTTAAATTACTTCAAAATTAAAAATAAGTTTTTCAGAAATACAAGGCAGTTTTTATTAATGGTAAATCAAAAGGCAAATAAAGTTATTAAATTTATAGCTTGTATCTACTTACATAATTAATACATCGGTGTATTACTGAGTTTCATCTGCCAGACACATCGATGCACATGTACAATTTCGAAAAATGGTTATCTAACTTGAAGGGGCTGACTGTCGCAAATGTTAACAGATCAATTTTATAGTGATAAATTTATGTTTGTAATTAAATAGAATTCAATATATTACTGACAAACGTGAACAGCAAGTTTGAATTCTGCATATGGCTGACAACTATTTACTACCGTACAAGATTTTATTACAGAAAATTCAAAGTTATTATACAGTAGTTTTAATTCTATATAAAATATTTGTTACAACTGTTCCTTTTTCAAATGCTCTGTCATTATCCAAAAATAAAAATTATGTACTTGTTATTTTAAGTGATAATTTCTTATCTTAAATTCTGAAGTATCCAACTACAAACTTTGACAATATAATTATTGCATCAACATAATATTATGAACACTATGGTAACATGAAGAATTGCATAATGTTATATCATAGGATCAATCTAATTTATTTTCAGAAGACTGAAACTATTTTTTATTAACTTTAATTTAAAGACTATGTTCATCAAACTTCAGATTAGTAGATATTGTCATAGTTAAAAATCAATATACTTATCAGACATTGCTGTCAGTGTCATACACAAGGATGGGTTTCAGGGGTCGTCCCCCCTCCGCCTGCCCATTGGAGTAAATAAAATGTCAAACTTTCAAGAATGTATAAAAAAATTCATTAAAATTGCTAATTTCATACCAAAAATGCCAAAAAAATTTGACTTGCGGTGAAAAAACGCTAAACTAGCAATAAAAATCTCACTTTCTGTAATAAAATGTCTGAATGTAATTTATTTTCTCTGCAAAACCCCTCCTTTTTGGGGTTCTGCATATACCACTGATTGCCGTCCAGTTAAACAAGAGTACGAGATGTGTAGTGAAATAATAGAAAATTAAAATATCTCTCATCTAAATTCTATGTAACTCTACAAATTGTTAGTGAAAATTGTTTTAATGCATATAAAGTTGAGTTTAACATTTAACATTCCTTATTGTGTTTGTAGGGTCAGCCTTCAGGTGAAGCGTTCATTCAAATGACATCTGAAGAGGCTGCTAGTATTGCCGCTACCGGTAGACATCATCGTTACATGAACTTTGGAAAGAAACAACGTTACATCGAAGTATTCCAATGTTCAGGAAACGACATGCAACTTGTACTTACAGGAGGAATTCCAGCTCAAAAACAAGTTCTATCTCCAACTGGTATGTTCTGGCCTCAAAGCCCACCATTACAAAGTCCACCACAGGCCCTACCTAACACACATCTCCCGTTACAATTACCACAAGTTAGCGTTCCACAAGCTATGAGATCCGCTGCTGATTTATGGATGCTTAATCTTAAACAGAGTTTTGTACCTATGGGTTTAAATGGGGTTAAGACAACTCAGGTTTTACCACATTTACCCACAACGTTCCCTCCCCCTGTACCCGGCGGGTTATTCTTTTTAAACATGCCACGAATGCACGCTGCAGCCCCACATCAGCAATTACAGATTCCAGTTTCTAACGCTACGGCAGCGCATTACTTCCAATCGATGGTACCTCAGTTACCAGCCTCTCTTGAATTGCAAAAGCAACAATTTCAAACTTCAAACGCAGCCGTTGCAGCAGCTACGATGGGTTTTAAACGGTCTTGGGAACAAGCTTTCCCTGCAACTGATGATCCACAATTTGCCGGTGTTAAACGTCAGTGGCCAGCAGCGTATTCTGCTTCCGCCACGGCAGCGTCAGCGCCCCCTATTGCATTTCCTCCTGCACAGTTATATCAAACTATGTAACTTTAACGAGATTCTTTTGTAGCTATTGAAATTACTTTAGGAAAAGCTCTCCTACGTTGAGTTTTTTTTAGAATTTCCAGTCGAGAATTATTTGTTCGAGTCTTTAGCTCTCTTTTGTTATTATTACCAGTCTTCAGTTTGTTTTTTGATTAACATTATGTTTGTAGTGAGACATCTTTTTTTTTTGTTTTAAAGAGAAAACAAACGGTTGTGAATTAAGAATTCCATTTTTTTGACAAATATTTTAAAGATGTTGATGAAATGATGAAGTGCACTTAGTTTTTATATTCACAAACCCATAAAATTTAAAGATTGTTAATAGTTGAAAACATTCCAGTAACCCGTAGTTGATTATATTAAAAATGGTAGATTAAGTTTATGTTATTGAACCGTCTTCCAAGTTATATGAAATTATTAAACGAGGGACCAAACTATATTGACGTCCCTGCTAATATAAACCTACGAAACTCTTAAGTAGTGTAAAGGTGATATATTTACTTTATTATATATGTGACGACACTTGGTAGTGCATGATATTAACATCAAAAAATCATGTAATATTATTTGTGTGGTGTCGGAAGATAGATTATGTTCATTCCTACTAAAACATAAAAAGAATGTGATTTATTATTGCCTAACAAAAAAAGCATTGTTGTTGAATATTGTTGATTTATATACAATGCAAACTTGCACTGGAGTACCTTTCAAAATGGAATAATGATGGTGCTGGCTTTAGTTTACATTCTTTTCTCCAGTGGTTTATAAACACTTGTACAGTTATATTTTTGGTCTTGCTTTAACTTTTTTGGTAGTTATCCCAGTGCAAATTCATTCGATGCGGGCTTTTCACTCAGTAGCCTGCTTTTCCATGCTTTTTTTCCAGATAGGTGGATGGAAAATCGATTACTTTAACTCTGTTAAATTGAATTCACGTCTACGCACAATTTTTTTAGGGATGCTTTACTTATTGTTATAGCACTTGTTTTCGTTAGTTTTTTTAGTGCTTCAAAAAATTGTCGTCTTTTATTTTGCACATTTTTGTAAACGTATTTTTTTTTACGATTTTTGTTTCTTTGCTGCGAAAGATTGTGTATAGTAGTTACACAATATGTGGAAAAATCCTGAAGATTATTGATAAGTTTGCAACAAGGTAAGCTCTTTTGTATAATTTTTTGGGATATAAAAATAATGTTGTCTCATGTTAATGCTTGGGCTTTTTTTTTTAACTCGAAAGGTATTTAAAATTTTAAGTGAATTTCAAATAATTTACATTTTTAAAAATACAGATAAAAGTAGTTTTTTTACAGGTGTGTTTTGTCTTTCGCTGCAAAGAAACAAATTTAATTTGACTTTTTCAATATATTTTTCTACGAGTTAAAGTAACTTTCAATCCACCTTACTATCCTATAATATTATTTTGTTTAGCCAACTTGTTTGTACATTGTTATACTATGAATTCATGACACAAGTTATTAAGTTCCCTTTATTTTTGTTATTATTTGTTTTGAAGTAGGTGCAATAAATAAATGATGATATGTTTTTGTAAAGACGATTTGGATACAGATAAAAAAAGTGGCTTTTTTGTAAAAGGCTTTGGACCAATTTGTATGTTTGAAGGCAACTTTTTTTTTTGGTTGTAATAAAGTTAGTTAATTCTCACTAGTGGTGGTTTTTTAAACTATGGTATCTGGGAAGTGTATTTCTGGGTTACCCTGTTGTGTGGGCCTCCGTTCATAATTTGGGGACAGATGGAAAAACAGCTTGCTTTTGGAAAATATAAGGTGAACGGGGTGACAAATTCAGCAGTATGGTGGTGCATGTGTCTACAAAAGAAGGGTGGTCATCAAAAAGAGGTGGTTACATTATTACGGCTTTCTTCTGTTTTATTTTTTTTTTACAAATCTGCTTTTTATGGTCTCCTTGTGTTGTTAAATATTGGTTTATTAGACACATTTATGGTTTTAAGTTGCATGTTTTCACCTGCTAATAACATTTATAATAAGACGAAAAAGGTATTTATGTGATTAATTTATTATTTAATGTTTATTCATACTTCTAATATATTGACAACCTACTTATAAACAGATGGGTGGTTACTAAATGTTCATATTTCAACAATAGAAAGTTTTTTAATAGTAATACTATTTTTTTATTTTATTTCTGGAGCTATTTACATTGGAAAAAACATTTTTGACTTACCATTTAAAGTATAACGTGGTCTTTATTACTCCATATTGAAAAAGTTAATGAAAACCAATTCTAGAAATTTTAATAGATCTTTTCAAATATTTCTTTTGTTTCAAATTACATAAAATTAACATTACATTTAAAAAGAGTAATTTCTCCAAACATAATTGTTATAAAATGTATAAATTATCCATAGTAGTTCGTAATTGCATGAAATCTGTGTGTTGTGTTAACCCTTGGGACTTAGTAGCAGTACAAAATCTTAGGGTGTGGTCAACATATATAAGGTTTATCATAATCAATATTTTTATTTGTATATTTAAGTGAAGGCGCGATTATTTACAATTAATTTTAGCTAAATAAGTTTACTTCGCAGTATGAAAGTTTCTTAAAATATTACCAAAATAAATTTTTGTGTTTGCTTCTTGGCTAATTTAAAAATGTAAAAGACAAAAATTTATTTACTTATTTTTCGCTATAGTACAGCAAAATACTTTTCAAGTAACATTATTTTTAACGGATTTTATGTGAAAAAGTAATTGACATTTATCAACATCTTATGTTCATTTATAAAACTTTTTTTGCTTTATTTTAATGCAAATTGCTCACTCATTTATCAAGAGAAATAAACGTTAAAAAAATTGCTTCTTCGCAGGTCGATTTTAATCTCAAGTTGAATTAAAGTTGAATTTTCAATAAACAATTATACTTTCGAGCTACTATATAATTATAAAATTGTTATGTATTAATATTTCAGTAATAAGTATGAATTTTTAGGGGTGGTTTGATGTTTTATAACTGTTAAATAAATTTTAAATTTGTATGGCACTTTTCAGTTTTGTGGTCATCAAACATTATCCAAAGAATATGTATATTTCTGTATTTACTAAAGTAATAGAAAACCAAAGAAAGTAAGTGAAAATGAATTATAGATATTGGTAGCCAGGTAGACTTGAATAGTGCCATACAATATCATGACTATTATCGAAATTAATTAACTGGACTATATTTTAT
Source organism: Campodea plusiochaeta (assembly GCA_034698565.1). Lineage (NCBI taxonomy): Eukaryota > Metazoa > Arthropoda > Diplura > Rhabdura > Campodeidae > Campodea > Campodea plusiochaeta. Next base: position 6,640 of record JAQIWE010005067.1, read on the forward strand.
TGGGCTGTCATAAGTTACAAAAATATTAATTATCAAGAAACCAAAAAGTTTTGAATGAAATTCAACAAACATTCATTCACAAATTTTCATAGTTATGATATTTAACATTCGGCATAGTTATGATAACCCAATGAAATGAGGCATATAATTCCTAATTTGAAAATGGAATCAATAGAATTATCCTCGCAGTAAAATTATTACTTTTGGAAGAACAGAAATGGATTCTTATAGAAAGTATGTCAGTTTTATTGATATATGTCTATTACAAGGCAGAGATATTACAAACATTTATATATCATAGATATGTTGCCGTTTCTAAGCAAATCGTTTTGATCATGTTATTGATGTTAATTCATTTCTAATACTTACTTTCACAGAGTTGTTTTACATTTGATTGTAGCAATTATTATAATTTAATTCAAATGAATCTTGGCAAATCTCACAATATTAATTTAAATATCAAAGGTTATTATATTATACTGAATAGAGCGAGATTTGACACAATTCATTTGATTAAATTATAATAATGTAATTTAATCGCAATACTTCAATTTGATGTATTGATTATAACAAATTTTTAATGCCGTTGCTGTAAATGAAGTTGAAATATTTGTATATACGCATAATGTCAGAATTTTGTGGTAGAATTGATGTTTACAAGTTAAAGAAACTATTAATCCATTTCTGTTTATTTCTACTACAGTACTGAATGTATTAATACCAGCACTCTAACTCATATTTTCATTTAAGTCAGATATAATTAATTCATACACCATAAGCTAGGTCTTATAGACGAAACAGATCTAGTTTCACTTTGGTAAAATTTTTACAAATTACACTTTATAAGCTTGTTACTTTCTGTTGTTTTAGTAAATGACTCTTTTTTTTTTATTTCATATCGAAGCAATGCGAACTTTTACATAAAATTAACATTATATTTACCAAAAAAATATACTCATATTTATACTGATGAAAATTTTCATGATTATTTTTGAACAGTATGAAAAAACTTTCTGAAAGTAGAGATTTAAAAATAATGAGAAAAGATTCAAAATTATTAAAAAGTAAGAAATAAAATACTTCAATAGCATAGACCAACAAGCTTTTCGTAATATACGTTACACTATTGAAATATCCTCAAGATTGTAACTCTTAAATATATAACAGAATAGTTTGTAATTTTATGAAATTCTTTCTCGTGCAATATTTAATTTGATATAGGTGTACTATTTTATTTATCTTATAAATCACTTTGGAGTAATGTTTCTTTCATTTTAATAATTTCTCTTCCGCAATAAGAAATTGATAAAAAGACAAATTGACATTTATATGAGGTGAAAGCGTCCAAAACCCAAAGCCTGATTTCATTATAGCAATAATATAAAGTAACGGAGAATATTATTTTTAAAATAGTATTAACTTTATAACGTTAAATCAGAAGTAAGATTTATCATACTAGCAACGATATTTATGACTTGAAAATAGTACAATAATATTGTAATTCAACAAACACTAGGTTCGCCAATCAAAATTTTTATTTTCATGTTTTCTAATATCTAAAAGTAGATGCCATTTAATCGTTTACTTTTTACCCTTAAATTTTGACCATTTGTATCTAACATATTTTCTCATTTAATAGTACATAAAAACTTAGTTGCGCACGGGAGACCATAAAAATTATAAATGCAGATTCTGTTTAAAATTTACATCGTTCTGCAAATATCAGAAAGAGGAGGAACGAAAGAACTTCTATGCAAGGAGTACTATACCATACACAAAATCTTACGGACCTATTCCACTTCAGAAAATTGACGATTTTGACAGGAGAAAGTTTTGTTTACAATGGTAAACAGCAGTGACTCTAACTGTCAAACTATGCTAACGAGAATAGGTCCTTAAGATTTTGTATGAGGTATATAAGAATAATAATATTTACAAAAGTCAAAAAAAATATTTCATTATAAAATAAAATTGAGTTTCAATGAAGCAATCATAAATTTTGAAATAAGAAAGGAAACTAAATTAAATTTCAATGAAAATTAGTTATTATTTTCTTTGCTTAACATTTCCATTTTAATATTCATGAAAAACTTCTTTGTAATTAATTATTTGTCAGAATCATAACATAAAAACAAGTTCAGAAGACTTCATAAGATGAAGTTTTATATTTCATTTGCACTGCAAAATTATGCTAGAAAATCTCAATTTATTATTTGAACATTTCAGAACTTTAAAGTATAAGAAAGTTTTAAAATGACTTTTAGTTTTGGTATTATTGAAATATAAAAATTAAATATTTAAACTAAAAACGATTTTAGCAATAAAAGGTAATTCTAGTTTTTGAAAAAAATATTAGCCCTATACAGGGTTGCCAATCCTCCAGTTTTCACCCGGAGACTCCGGTTTTTCAATCTAATCTCTGGAGTTCCGGTTCTGTGATTGAAATAGCCAACTTTCTCCGGGTTTCTTCATTTCTTTAATCAATCATGTTTTTTTTATTAAAAATCGATTAAAAATGTGAAATTATGTTAAATGATAATCATCATATGCACGGTATACTGCTTTGCATACACCGTTATTTCCAATACATCAGAAAAAGTGTTAAACTTCAACATTTCTTATAAAACAAATAAAAAAAATTCTACTTCAAAGATAATTATGCTATATTTTACAGTTTAAAATAAATTATAATACATTATTATTATAACTTTGAACTAGAATATTCTTCGGTTTAGAATTTCCTCTCGTGCTTTAATTTAAAATGCTCTCGCCATGTTCAAGTATATTATTGTTTGCAGCACTCTTCTCAGTGCTATTTTGTTAATTATGGATTTTGTAAATATTTGTCACTGAGGCCGATGAAAATATATATATATATAAATTCTAAAACTAGAAAATGTAGCGACCAAAATATTACAAAAATTAAGTAGTTTTTGCTGTAAAATAGAGTTTGCTCTATACATTTTTTTTTTCAAAATTTCTTCGCTTGTGCCAACCATGGTGGCTCTCCTTGGAAGGTCTTCGACATCGTTTTACTTCCTTATTTTCTCCTGGTTTGGTCAAACCTAGAGTTGGCAACCCTAGCCCTATATTTGAAAAACACAGTACATATTTCAAAAGTAGTTAAAAAAATCTGCTTGCATAACATAATATTTCATGGATTTTTATTGTAACAAAGTGATACTAGCTATTTAACCAGTAGATAATAATACTAAAAATTTGGTTGAAAGAACGCTTACTCGTTCTAATATCAAAACTCCAACAGTAACCATTCAATGAAATTTTATAATTTATTTAAATAATAAAAAAGTAATGATAGTTTTTTGTTACCATAGAATGAAAATTATATTTTCCTTGTCATATAACTAAAGTACCGTAATACACAGCAGTTTTAAATGACATAATACAAATATTCTACAACTTAAAGTAACTGCATTAGACATGACAAATGTAATAATAGGATAACTTTGTTATTGCTCCTACAGGGTAAAATATGGTTTTAGTATTTCTTCTAAAGTTCTAATAATGTACAGGGTGATTATAAAGTCACGCACATTTTAAATAATTTAATGTAACAGCAATTTACGAGATATAAGAATATA
>JAQIWE010005068.1:0-10239 GCA_034698565.1 Campodea plusiochaeta
GATCCGTTGGGTCAAAAAATGTCAAACTTTTTGCAAAAATTATTTAATAATATAAGGTACAAGAAAATCACAGAAAAGTGGAAATTCATAATCTGCAGGTAACCCTTTAACAATTTTTGTAATACCGTAAGTTTTATTTTTATTATTAGACCTAAAATTGAGTGTTCATACACAGGTAATCAACTTTTGAATTTAAAAGTCTTTTTTTTTTAATTTATTTTCCCCCTTTTTCCTGTCTTTCCTCCCAGAGTGATCGTGACATCCAAGAAAAAGAGTTACGTAATATGATTCGTACGATGCATCGAACACACATGGAGAATGAGAGATTGAAATCATGTGAGGGAAAGTACGATGAAAGTTATGGTACAGCATTAAAAGAAGAAGTTATGAAATATAAGAGGGGTTACAAAGAATTTAAGAGGAGTGTTAAGGAGGTTATTGAGACGGGACATATGTCACAAAGTGGTGAGGAAAAATATGTTAAGAAGTAATGGTTAAAGGGACTGGACAGCGAAATAGAATTCCTTTAATTTTATTGCACTGATGGTACTAATTTTTTTATTATTTTTGGTATAAAAATTATCACTCTACTGTTTTTCGTTCATGAGATATGGGCATTTGTAAAACACATGTTGAGAGGAGTTACCTGTGAAGTGAATTTTTGGATCTCAGTATCTAATAGCTTCACAACAACCAAATAGACTTTATTAAATAAATTAATTTTTTTTAAGATTCTTAATAAAAGAATGATCAAATTCCAACTTACTGTTCAGAAGTTATGAGCTCCGAAAGATTTTTAGAGGTTCACAGGTAACTCAGTTATCTGTGAACTTCAGGTGTGCGTATCTCCAAATGGCGGGACAGATTTTATTCATTCTTTTTTTCAAAATCAAAAAATTCAATAGAAAATACCAGGGATTCGAACCACAAAAAATTGAGTTCCGGTTCAGGTTCGGGTTCGGAAGAAAATACCGGTTCGGGTTCAGTTCCGGTTTTGTGAAAAATTATTTTTCCGTTCCGGTTCGAACCGGTTATAACCGGTTCAAGTAAACCGGTTTAGAAAAAAATCTATTCACACCATTTTTTTTCTTTGACGTTATTTAAATTTCAAAATAGTTTAATTAAGCTAAAATTCAAAATTTTAAATCAAATCACATATAACTACAAGTAAACAGCTGCAAGTAAACAGCTAATGAATAAAACCAATGCATTTCGTCGGAAACGTTTTGAGTTTAAAACGCATAAGTGAACCTTAAAAAAAATGATCTTCAAATGTAAAAACAAAACTTGAACACACTCTTGAACAGCAAATTGAAAACCGCTATTTTTTACGGTTTGGTTCCGGTTCGGGTTCACTAAAAAATAAAAAATTACGGTTCAGTTCCGGTACGGTTCCGGCAATTTCAATCGGTTTTTTGCGGTTTACGGTTCCGGTTCAGTTCCGGTTCGAATCCCTGCAGTAAATTATACAAAACTGACAAATTTAATAAATTGTAAAAAACATTCTGATTCCCAAGGAAAGAATTTTGATTCTGAAAACAAAACCTAATTTTAAAGCATTAAGCTATACAGTGAAACAGATTTTACACATATCGTTATTAATTTTTCAGATTCTGAAATTTTTTTTTATTGAAGTACTAGGTCCTGTCGACCCGTGGTGCACAGGGTTACATAATTATATATTTCGAATATTGTTGTACATAATACAGCTTATTATGTAACATAAAAATAAATGAAAATAAAATAAGAATTTGAACAAAAAATATATTAGCGTAAAAATATTGATTAATAGAAATATAATAAATGATAGTGCGTTGGAAAAAATAATAATGATATTTGATACGTTATAGTAATAACAATACAGACAAAAGTAAGCAAACAACATTTCGTTATTTTTATTCTACGAAACATTGATTAAATTCTGAATATTCTAGTTACCTTTAATTGGTATGATAGCTTCTACTTGATCTTGGAATGGTCTGAATACTGTAACTGGTCTCATTGTTGAAGCAGATGCAACTACTAAACATCCCCATGTTGTTCCTATTAACAATTCATCACCAACCAGCGATAAACTACTCACTTGGCATCTAGAGGAAAATAAAAATAAAATAAATAAAATGTTACACAGTATACACAGTATTATTAGCGTCTCCACTGAATTACAATTAATTTTTTTCGATGACAGTATTCTTTTTATCCCGAAGTTTTTGCTAGACTTACGAATAAAAAAGAAGGGAATTTTTGGCTAACATAAGTTAAATTTTTTTAAACTCTAATTTCCTTCCAAAAGTGAAAGTGTAATTTTATTTGTAAAAAAGTTTCTGTAGGTTTGTAGTGTTTCCTAATCTCAGTGTCAGTTAGTATATTATATTTTCCAAAAAACAACTAGCAGTCGAACTTTGTCTAGCTTCATTAACAAGCTACTATCCTTAATTTCGTATGAATTATAGCATAATCATAAGTTCAGTTAAAAATTCAATGGATCTCTACAATTTTTCAAAATTTCTTCCCTTGCACAAGCCATGGTTGTGCTTTGCAAATGGACTTTAACGCCACCTTTTTTCTGCTTCCCTCCAAACTTCAGATTTTAATAATGAGCACACGTGCCCACTTTCGTGTATAGTTATGTGCCTGTACTATTGGAAGGGATACAAGAGTTGTCACTCTGTTTCTCTACCTTGGTGTGACTGCAAACACATATGAAATATGATAATCACTTAAATTGTTGCAACTTTATTGTTTTCACGAGATATTATGTCAAACAAAAAAAGGTTTTACAAATAAATTTTGTGTCTCTGTAACTTACCATTATACAAAAATATGGTCCAGGCCTATGATTATTTTACAGTTCAAAAACGAAACTTAAGCATGGCACTATTTTCTTTGTTTCACTAGTTCTACGACTATAACAACTGCGGACACAAATAATCCAAAGAGCAAGATAAAGAAACATCCAATTATATTTGTCACTTTTAACGCAGACACTACAGAGCAATCGCGATATATCTCAGAATTACGTAAACCTTTTTGTTTCTTCGCATGATCTTTTATTTTGTCGTAATTATCTGCTACAATTTTTGTAACTGACTGAGTTGCCATAATCCAGTTTAGATTTTTGCTGAAAGTTAACGAATATGGCGAACCTGCAGGAAATGCCCATGCACCGTATATAGAACAAAATTGATCTGTCGAAACAAAAAATAAATCGGAGTCGCAATCCCCATAGAAATAATAACTGTTGATATCATAAAAAATATTGCTCCCCATATTTATACACGCAGTTTGTCCGGATAAAGAAGCTTGAAGACATTGAGGACTACTACCGCCATTTTGTACCTGTATATTGTTACTTTCGAGTATTTCCTTGAAATGTCCAAGATTTGGCGAACTAATTGTGTACGTTGAGGTAAAAAGTTCAGCAAATGTTTTTGGAGTATTTTCAAACTGTGGAAAGGCCATAAAAATAACCCATTTACTTTGATAGGCTGTTGTTAAAATAGTTGAAAACATTAACAACCAAAGAGACAGAAGAAATCTTATTAGTGTTATATTCTTACGAAATAATTTTGATAGCACTGGGTTCGGTATAGCCTGGCCAAATAACAATCCAAATAAGAAAAAATATACCGGTATATCAAAAGTCTCAGAACTTGCATTGTGAAACAATTTTGACGATGTAATAAATATCGCAACATTAAATATCAAAAACATCGCAAGAAAACTAATCCAGATAAAGTTATCGAAGACCCTCCACAAATTGCTAACTGGTAATATCTGTTTCGGAGCAGCTGTTACGAAAATAAATGAATCTAAATTGTGCGGCAACATAAAGTCAACGAAAGCATAGCGTTCTACTGAAGGAGATAATGATACTATAAAACTTGTCTCGCTGTTATGAATATATCCCACAACACCAGTTAAAGTTCCGTTAGCAAGAAGTTTTCCAAAAAAAGATTCCTTGTGAAAATTATATGTGAAATTAAATTTCTTTGATAGCATTTCAATTTTATAAAGTTGACTTCCTCCGGTAGGTATCATTTTTCCGTTGGAAGCAATTTCGACAATAAGGGAATGGGTGGAAGATACTGACACAACATCAAAAATTTTACCCTGGAAATTAGTTTTCAGTTCATTTTCTATTACACTACCGGAAATAACGATACTACCATTTTGATACGTGTAGTATATTTCGTCTTCTTTTAACGTAGCATACGGAACTTGTTTTAGGACGTTTATTTTATCAATGGCACTTTCATTTCTGTTTAAAAGAACAATAGTTGTGTTCCTTAGATACCGAGCATTGACAAACATTTTCTTAAAGAATTCAACAGTCTGTATGGCATTATCGTTTGTTGTAAGCAACACAAGACACTGGGATAACTTTTGGAATATTGGTAAATTATTTTTAGGAAGAGTAATATTATCTTTTTGAAAATCAATGACAATTTTTGGTGTAGATAATGTCGTTAGTTCTATGTTGCTTGTTAGGACAATCAAACAATTATTCAAGTTTTCGAAATCGTTTTCGAAATTGTTGCGAAACGAATTTATAAAAGATATTTTTCCAAGACATGACAGCTCACAGATTGAGAAAACAAAAATAGCACGGCAGATATTTAGAAATGTCAAAATCATTGTTGCTGTTGTTTTTGTTGAAACAGCACTGAAATATTATATTCAAATATATACTAAACACACAAATACTTGTAACAACAAGAACACTGCAATACAGTATGCTAGATATCGCAGGTTTTGTGTCTACCGTTTCAAAAAGAAACAAAAGAATAATCAATGACTATTTATTAGTAGTCAATACCTATTTATATTTTATCTATATAGTTATAATTAAACAATCTGCACACATTTTATGCATATATGATAAATGGAAATGTGAAAATTCATTAAAGTAACTTAATATTTCTGTACCTTTAAGCAAAAGACAAATATAAAAATAGATATACGAGTTGTGATCAAAAAGTATCCAGACTGGGCGTAGATCTAAAAAAGCATTAGACTTACAAATTTGAAACTTGGTACATTTCTAGTGTAGTGTTGAATAACCAACACTAGAGATTACGTAAATTATTTTCATAACAGATTTTTATGTTTATTTTATTATCATTGATTACTACTGAATATGAACAAATAAATATGAGATATGCAAAGCTATGAACTGTTCATATAAATAATAATCATTGATTATTCTTTTGTTTTTCTTGAAATGGTATACGTGCAGTTATTTGGCTTATCTAATTTATAATGCATTATGGGAATGATAGTTTGTTCAGGTTACTTTTTTGTGTTCAGTAGATATTTACAAATAATATTTATTTGAACATAAGTGTTTCAAGCTTTCAACATTTTAGAAAAAATGATTTTAAAATTTTCGAATATCTGCAATTCTTTTTTACTTTCCTTAATCTGCAAGTCGAGTTTTGCAAACATTATTCATAATAATTTCTCCAGTTATGAGTTCAAAGACTTCAACAGTTGTTTAGTTCTGACAAGCACCACTACAGAATTGAGATCGATTTCGATACTAAAAATTGTTATTGATTTTCACCAAGATATTATGTTTGATAAAAACAATTTATCAATATTCCAAATGTTACCACAGTGTTTAGTGTTGTTAACAACAAACTATGATGCTGTGAAAACTGTTGAGATGTTTAAGAAAATGTTTGTAAACACTCGGTATCTAAGAAACACAACTATTGTCCTCGGAAAGAACAATGAAAGTGCAACTGATAAACTAAACGTTCTGAAGCATGTTCCGTATGCTACGTTAAAAGAAGGTGAAGTATACTACTCCTATCAGAATGGCAGTATTTTGACTTCCAATAGTGTAGAAAACGAACCGAAAAATCTCCATGGTCAAATTTTTGGTATTGTGATCGCAACTTCTACCTCTTGCCTTACCTTCGAATTTGATTCTAACGGACAAATACTACCGAATGGAGGAACTGAACTCCATAAAATTAAAATGTTATCGAAAAAACTGAATTTCACGTACAAATTCCAAAAGGAACCTGTCTATGGAAAACTACTTGTCAACGGAAATTTAACAGGGATTCTGGGAACCATTTATAACAGTGAGTCGAGTTTCTCAATAGTGTTATCGCCTTCACCAACACGCTATCCTTTTGTCGATTTTATGACTCCGCAGATGTTTGATTCACTTTCTTTCGTTACGCCAGCTCCGAAGCAGATATTAAAAATCAGTAATATATGGAGAGTCTTTGAACATTTTGTTTGGATCAGTTTTCTTACAGTGTTTTGTGTGTTTTATGTTGTGATGATTATTTTATCGAAAACATTTCATAACACAAGTTGTGAGACCTCATATATTTTCTTCTTGCTATTTGGATCGTTGTTTAGTGAGTCAATACAAGAACAAATACTATCAAAATTATTTCGTAAGAATATAACACTAGCAAGATTTCTTCTGTGTCTTTGGTTGTTAATGTTTTCAACTATTTTAACAACCGGTTATCAGAGTAAGTGGGTTATTCTTACGGCTTTTCCACAGTTTGAAAATACACCAGAAACATTTTCAGAACTGTTCAGCTCAACGTACACAATTAGTTTGCCAAATCTTCATGGTATTTACAGGGAAATACTCAAAAGTAACAATATACAAGTACGTAATGCTGGAAGTAATGTTCAATGTCTTCAAAGTTGCTTTTCTCAACAGACTGCATGTTTGAACATGCGAAACAATATTCTTTTCGATATCAGCAAACATTATTTGTACGGAGAATGCGAATCAGATTTATTTTTTGTTTCAACAGATCAGTTCTGTTCTTTATACAGCACATGGGGTTTTACAGCAGGTTCTCCGTATTCGTTAACTTTAAACAAATATCTAAACTGGATTGCTGCAACTCAATCAGTTACAAAAGTAAAAGAAGATACATATAACGAAATAAAAGGTCGAGCTAAGAAACTAAAGAATTTACAAAATTCTGAAATATATCGCGATTGCTCTGTAGTATCAGCACTAAAAGTGGCAAATATAATAGGATACTTTATTATTCTACTATTTGGAATATTTGTGTCAGCATTTGCTATATCTGTAGAACTTAAATTTTGTTGAAGATTGTTTTGTACTTTGTGTATTGAATAAAAATTAACAACTCTCTGCACAACTGTTATGATAAAGAAAAATTTTATATTACAATTTATTAGATGAAGTAACTTGTCAAGTTAAAATTGTGGCAAGTAGCAAATAATGCTAGAGTTCTATAAACATTGTATTATATTTTGTCAAAGGAAAAAATATCCTATATTGTATGGCACACAAGTTATAAATAAAAATTAGTAACTCACATCTTGTAAAATTACATCATTCTGTTAAAATTGTGACTTTAATATGAAATTTTCCCTAGAAAACAACTGAGATTCTTGAAAAATATGTTATTTAAGTATTAAATTGAAAGAAAATTGACAAATCTTACAAAATTACAGTAAATATCAAGTGTTATTATATACAGAATATTAGAGGAGAGTAGGATTCAACAGATATGTGGATCCATCATCCCACAAACTGCCTTCACCTATCTAGGAATCTTTATTTACCTTCCAGGACTAAGATGTTCTTCTATACTAATTGACTGAAGACTTTCTGAACATGGTGCTAACTTTGAGCAATCTAAACGATGGATTATTGTTCGACTTAATGGATCCCAATGGTAAATTACACAGCCTAGAAACAAAGAGGAATTTATTAGAGAGAGAGGAGAGAATAATATGTTTATTTACATACTCTGTTTACATATAGTAAGTTGACAGATGCCACAGAATAACAATATCAAATTGATTACAATAAAATATTTTCAAATTTGTGTTTTTGTATTATGGTTGTGGAGAATGTGGATGAAATTCTTCAGCATGCTCATGACAATTTCTTGAACCGGTTTCTTTTGCAGGCTAAATCTTCTTATAAACTTCTCCATGAAAAAGTTAGTAATCATTCCTTGGGCACTTCGGCTCCAAATATACAATCCGATAACCTCTACGCTGTTTAAATCGTATTTTTCATTAAAATATGGAGCAGTTGAATATGCTGTCTTTAATGGATCTAGTTTCAAAATAATTGTGATTATTGAGATCATGTGATCACAATAACACATTAATGGTATTGTGCCTGCATTTCAGATTTGAAAATGCCACAATTTATAATTAGAAACAATATAAATATTAAATCTTTATTAAAAAAAGGTTTGTTCAAATAAAGAAATATAAGTTTAAGTTTAAAAAATTCACAGAAAAGTACCCTTCCACAAAACAATTATTGTGTAGCCTTACAATTTATTGTTCTGGAAATTTCAAGTGACTGGTAATTGAATCAAATTTTATGATGAGCTAAGAAATATTATGAATTTCACTATTTACCAGTTACACTGGTATTTGTCATGTCTTATAGGCCTAGGTTAACTGTGACATTAACCAGATTAGCTGACTACTGAATTGTAAACCATAAAACCATCCCAACATTTAAGCTCTCAATTACCTTCAGAAATTTTAGCTGTGTGGCGAAAAGGGATCTAAGAGCCAAAAACGTAAAATGGAGAAAAATGCAAAAAATGTTATATATACATGTATACGTTATTTAGATCCATTTTTCTCAACTGCTCACCTTATTATTTGAAAACAGAAAATTACAGTTTATTGGATGACACAACATTACAGAGGATCTTTCATAGATACATATCAGAGAGATAATATTAAGATACAAAACCATAAAACAAAGAAAATTGCAAAAAAATAGGCCTATATTTATATCCATTTTCCCCAAAAGTCCATCTTTGGAAGCATGATGCAGAAAGTTTTTGTAATTCTGATGATATCAAATTAAATTCATAGATCCTTATTCTCCACAAATCCCACTTTTGACAAATGTGCCTAGCTAGACCCCTCTTCACCACATATCTACAATTCTAAAAACCCGTTTATTTGATAGAAGGAAATATTTTTTCTCCTACCTGGATACACATAAGACCATACAGCCCTATCCTCCACATTGCCATCTTCATTAGTACTAGTTTCACTTTTAGCCACTAGTAGCAGCACTTCAACGTTGGGTATGAGTGGATCATAATGAGAGAGTACTTCCTGTGACGTGACTAAACCTTCCTTTACACTGAAGATTGATATACAACCATCACCTTGACCACACCATAACTCACAGACTCTATAGGAGGAAATAAGTAATTGTCAGTTTTGTGCTATGGTACATAATTCCAATACTCTCTCATTATGGGACTTTCAAGTGTCAGAGGGAACTTTTATTCAGGATCCCTATATTATTTTTGACTATCAAATTTCCAAAATTTCCGCAACTTTTATCAGTTTTTCCTGATTTTCAACACGTAATAGTTAATTGATAAAGACTTCAATATCAACAGTAACAATTATTTTTAGAATTCATATGTACCGTAATTCAACTATTCAAGAAAAATATTATATCAAAATTTATTGCTGTTACAAAAATGGTTCGCCTCATAATCATATTCGCGATGGCAACGACCTGTAGAGGCGCTGTATTCTGCACGATACTTCCTTGTTTACATTCTGAATGATTGGTTAAAAATGACCAACACATTGTGAATGTGTGCGCTGATTGGTTAAAAACATTCAACAGTATCAACACATTGTGAAACAAATAATTCCAAATTTTAACTACAGATGGACTCCCAGGCACTGTAATCTCAAATAGACTGTTTTCATGGTAGTGAGACTATCATATCTGGTTTCTAATTAGTTTTCTGCCGTCAGATAAATCAGATTAATCGTACATGAGTCAGTACCATGCTTTATTTTGGCAGACCCAATTTGGTTTCATTTCTTTTGTTTGTCACTGAAAGTCTTCAATTCTAATATGTATCCAATTCACCAATTATGGAAGTTCATTGAAATTTGACAATGATATTATAATAGAGGTCTAGCATAAGTTGTTAAATTCTAATATGATTTTACATATTCTTTATTATCATCAACACTATTACAGTCCATTCCTAAAACACAAACAAAATCATAAAAAGAATTGCTATTTCAAATATTTAGTGAAACTTGACAGACTGTGTCAATTAGAGATCAAGGGAAGGGGCAAAAATTAGGGCTGTCTGTGGATGACCGTATATACAGATAACCAACGTATTATTCGGATATCCGTATTGAAATCCTGATATACGGCTATCCGAAGTTTTTGAAAATATTTGAATATTCCCGCAATTT